>JAQQZR010000015.1:17392551-17441845 GCA_030068235.1 Notoglanidium macrostoma | reverse complement strand
GTGGTGGACTGGCGACCTGCCCAGGGTGTACCCCGCCTCTCACCCCAAGGTGCTGGGATTGGCTCCAGCTTCCCCGCGACCCAGATGGATAAAGCGCTATAGATAATGGATGGATCATTAAATTTCTGAGATTCCTTCTGATTTCACATGGAATGACCCCTATTCTGATCACCTATCACCCAATGACAGAGATGATGGGAGCCCTAACTCTCTCTCATGATTTTATTCCGACACTGGAAATTTGTCTGCGACAGTGAAATCACTTGAGAAGTCCTTTGGTGTAAGGCTGGCATAAGAGGCAGGATGTTAGCAATGCCTTCTTGTCCTGATTGGTTAGGTATTGCTGGATCATAGATCTTTCTCCTTTTTAGAGGCTCGTTTCACCACAGGGACTAGAGTTGTTTTACTCCGAGCAGATATTTTATTAACAGTTAAGGAATGTGGGGAAAAGGCACAAAAGTACAGAAAAGTGTTCTGACCCAACCTTTCATATCAAGACTTGAACCGATCTGAAGTGTCAGACTGGGATTAAATGCAGGTGCAAGGTTTCTCAAGTGAAGAAGACGAATTCAAAATAGCAAACCAAAATCAAAGCCAATAGACAGCCAAAATATGGAAGGAAGAACTTGCTGAACAAAATAACTAGGTTGATACCAGAAAAGCTTGTTCGCTAACCTAACCACCAGAATGCTAGGCAAGAGACTGCAAATATTCAGTCAAACTCTGGGTTATTTATAGAGACTGTGTTTATTTCTAACAGGTGGCGGTGATTAGAAAGTCTGTTGAACTAGACCGTGGTAGTGGTTTATGTGATTGTGCTTGTAGTTTCTTGTTTGGCAAAAGAAATTTGGTAAAATTTGCTGTGATGTATGTGTGTTGTGTTAACCGACCAAATAAACATTCAGAACAGTCAGAATATATTGTAAAAAAAAAAAAAAAGTGCTACACTAATGTTCATAAAAGGTCAATGAAGACATCTAATGAACACATGCCCTTAATTTGTTTAACAGAGTGTCTGCACCAAGGTGAGAATAGTCACATGGGAGATATTTGGCTATTTACACCTGGCCCATTCACCCCCCGCCCCCTGGCTATGCAAAAATCTTAAACACTGTGTTACATGCATGGTTTCAACTTTAATGATGTAAGTTAACAACCTCAATGGCTGAAGGGTTGGGGTTAGGGTTAGGGTTAGGGTTAGGTTTTATGAATTGATGTGTAATCATGCATACAACATGGTGTTTATGTTTTTTGAGGAGTTGGAGGGCGAGGTGTGAGGTTTGAAGAACATTGTTGGCTACTGACACCTGGGTACGAATAGCATTTACCTTTGTTTAATCAGATTTTACCGGCTACCATCTGGTACAGGATTAACCGGTCAGGAACATGAGCTCAGGAATATCAGTTTGACAGCTGATGAATGCAAGAGAAGAAAACAAGAGAAGGCCTGCTTTTATAAAGTGTCATTTTCACCCTGTTGAATGGTTGGCATGTTGTTTTGGTCATTTTCAATGGAAATGTCATTATTTCCTGTGCCTAATAATGGTAATAATACAGCAGGACTGGTTGACAGTAAATAAATAATTAAACGACAGCTTTTGAATACCTTCACTTCTACTACTGCATGAACGTATCACACTTATCAGTTTAAATGCCCAGATTGCACTGCCATTTCTATTTCGCATATTTCCTCATCCTCTCCTGAAATTAATTTGGGGCTACGACTCTGGAATCCACGCATGGAGCTGTGACACCAATCTAAAGATGGAGTCCTTTCTTATCCCTTTTCTGCTTCATAGCACCTTCAACATTTAACTTTACCAGCACACAAATTGAAGTCTTCAGCAAGCGTATTATTAAATTCTCTCCGAATTTATGTGTATTGGAAAGTCTGCTTTGGAAAAGCATGTAGAACTAATCAGATTTCAGCTGGCTGATTGCTTCAGAGATGTTGCCACGGTGGTGTCTGCTAGCCTTGGTAAAGTAAACAGAAACTCGATGTGGACATGCTGATCTGACACTAAATGAATCGTGTGCACCTGTACATTGTAATTTTTCAATACCAGAAGAGTTTCCTTTTGGGTTTTGGGTTTCTCTCAAGGTTTCTTCCTCTACTTCCTCTCCACTGTCACCTCCGCCTTGCTCGTTAGAGGTCTAAATATACGTACATCTTGATTTCTGTAAAGCTGCTCTCTTACAACGTTAATGCAAATAAAATTGAAAATTTTTGCAACGTTTATGGAGTTGTCTTTTTTCTTTTTTTGCAGCCATTTCCTCTAGCAAAAACAGGCAGGTTACCGCATGTTTACAAATGAGCATGAGAAAGAACTGGTCTTTATCAGAGGACATGCAGAAAATCAATGATGGCAACACAGACAATTTCATTTGGCATGGGAGGACATTCACTACATGACACCACCGATTTCCATCTGCCCTGAGTTGTTCTCTCTCTCTCTCTCTTTACCAATCTGCTGGTTCTGTTTATTGTGCTCCATGCAACAATGGAACAATTTGGAAATGATTGACCTTCCTGACATCTCTGTACTCTCCCAGTTTCCATAGAAAGTAGGCTAAATAAATGGAAACTGTAAATGAAAGCCTACGTAACTGCTTGTGTTTTTTTTCCAACTGGCTCTAGGGTGTGGCACAAACCTCTTGTGTTGGGGTGAAGGTGGCTTCATTCACATAGCATTTAGGAATCACAGTTACAGCAAGTAACCAAAGGATGCATTATTTTTGCTGGATCCATTAAACGGTAGCCTACGTATTTACTTGAAGGTCCTATGTCATCATTTTGAAAGCATATTTATGATCTATGTGTGACATTCGGCACCGGAAACATCCTTAGCATTAAGGAGACTTTCCTTGTTAGCAGGAGAACTGTAACCATGGTTACCTGGATGTTATTGTCATCTGTCTGCAATTTGCACTTATTACCTCTAGGCATGTTGACCCTGTTAATGCTGTCTGCTATTGTTACCTTCTCTGGGTGTTATTATGACACTAGCCTGTCTTTTGTATAAACCTCTCTTTTAGATAATTCAATTCATAATGTTCTGTTTTTTTCACTCTGGTTTGTTGTTCCAGTAATCTCTGCACATGGATTCATCAAAACTGTTTGGAAAAACTAGTTTATATGAATAAATACACTGTAAGCCACTGCAGCAGTGTCTTTCATATGGGGATGTAAACAGATATGAATTTGTTATAGGGAATGAACAGGTACAAATACACATTTTTTAGAACGCTTGCCAGAATAGTTGATATCACATCTGCAGATGTGATACGTCACTTACAGAGACTTTAACCATGTTAGTAGTAGGACCAGTTATTGCTATTGTGAAAAATCTTGATTCTGTATGCTTCTCAAGCACGTTGCATTTTTATTATTATAACAATCTATATGACTGTTTATGTCTCAAAGAGCTTTTTGAAACTTCTGAGAAATTCCCACTGTGTGATTTGATCTAAGCTTAGTGGTCTGTATAATGTTCATGTATAAGTATGTACTAAAGTGTTTTCATGATGTATGCTACCTTGTGGAAGAGGCTGGTTCCGTGGTCTGTCTCTGCAAGCGCTGCGTGCGTCTCAGGAAGTGCTCCTTCATGGAGAGCTGCACCTCGGCTGGAATGTCAGGTGACGTGTGGCTGATCTTCACGGCTGCCTCCAGGAAGCCCATGGGTGTCAGCGACTCCTTCACTTTTTCCATGGCCATGCCAACCAGGGGCTGCTGGGGACTGGGCACACGTGACAGCGGCTGAAGGGACGGGTAGCTGTCCGTGGTTAGGGCAACAGAACTGGAGGATGTCACAGCCTTATTGCGCCAAGGAATCCAGCACAGTTTCCAGGAAGCTAACGCCACCAGTAGCAGCAATGCCAAACTGCACGCCACTAGCACGCCAACGGGGATGCCAACAGTGACGTCTGTAGCCAGGAGTAGGGAAGCCAAGAAAAGGTAGTGCCACAATATGGGGAAACAGATGGCAGAGACAGTGAGAGAAAACAGAAATGTTTACATGTTTAGGTTCAGGCATGTATTTTTTTCCTCCTATAGACACATTGTACATGTACATATCATCATCGACATTGAGTTCACTGACAGTGGCTTTACAGGCCGCAAAGGAAATCTGTAATCCTCAGTTGGCAAAACAAAGGCTATTGAAAAGCGATAATCATAACACTCCCACACGCATACACTGCAATGTAATTAATCACTCATGCAGCATAGCTATAGGCCTGTAATCTACTTTCAAAGAAACAATGCCACTGGAAGATGTTGCAGTACTGCCATCTGTGAAATGTGTGGGACCATGAGTGGGTGTGGGAGGAAACAAATGCACATTTTTCTCCTATACAGAATATGCCATAAAGCTGGAGACACTCCTAGAATGCTGACTAGCACTATGCAAACACTGATTTAAAATGAAAAGGCGGAAGAGAAGTAGCGACTTGTCATTCAGCAGGCTGCTGGGAGCTCCAGCATTGCTTTTCTTTTCTTTTTTTTAAATAATCTCAAGACAGCATGATTATTATTTTCTCTCCCTGAGATCTGCAGGCTGAGCAAGAAAGATTGACTTTGTTTCTTTTTATTGAAGCCAAGGTCCTCTATTGCCCACCAGCTTTGATTAGTTTGATTTATCTGCAGTAATGCACATGGAGGGATTCCTGAGCTTGTTGAGTAGGCGAATGAAACACAAATCTCCAGACACGCACGGATGTCTGCAGCCAAGTCTAATTTGAGATTTTTCTTTTTAAAACTTTACTCATTTTTGTCACGGAACCTTTTTTTTCCCTACAAAGCCTTTTGTTGAACAATGACATGGGTTAGATTTTAATGAGTAAAATGAGGTGTAACAACTCAAACAATGAGCGTTGTGTGGCGCGAATTCACATGGGAACAGCAGAATGAATCTAAATTTCCTCTGTGCATCTGAAATGTAATTAAACTAGACTTATATTTATGATATCTAAATATAAATGAGAACATACTGGAAGTCTGTTAAGGAAGCAGAGTGGAAAGTCTCGGGTGATAAAATTTAATGTTCCATGTTGTTCTCATATCCAGAACCCTATTTTCTTTTATTTCCCTCATCCTTGTAAGTAAACCTCCCAGGTAGAGATTTGTCTTAAGTGAATGTCCACCCAGTACGGTTCACGGATAAGCCTGGATGGAGAAGAGATTTCTAGAACCAGTTACTTATTCTTCCAGTAGATTTACACCATCATCCAGTCCATGACTTCCCCTTGTAATCTGAAATTGCAATACAAAGTCTGCCTGTCTGCCTGTCAACTTTCCATTCCCCCTCGCTGACAGCGCAGCTGGGGCCTTTTGACCAGCTTAGCAGTCAATGCTTACTGTGAAGGCTTATTTAGCACTGCGCTTTATAGAGTGAAAGGATCATTACGTCCAAAAACAAAAGAAAACCAAAAAATCAAATTCTTGTTATTTTTAGATTCAAAACCACCTCTTTGATAACCTCCATAGGTGCAGTCAGTCTGTCATTTTATCTAACACAGAAGTAGAAATGAGCACAATGACCACAGACGTCCTAAGACAAGCTACGACCTATAACTCTGGTTCTGTGTCAAAGCGCGACCTTCAAGCGGCTTGTTCACATTCATATCAGTTTACAATTGCATGACCGTATTGTTTTTTTTGCTTGCCAGTCATAAAAGGGGCAAAAATTTTCAGAACTTGTGCGTATTAAATGCATACATAGCGATCTCTATCTTAACACTGTTGAATTCTCAGTTCTGATCGGTCAACAAACTCTAACAGTAGTTCTGGCTTGCGATTGCCACGTAACTAGCTGGCTAATGTATCTGAACGGTATGCTAGTTAGCTAAGCTAGATGGCATATATACATGAAACATTAGCAAGGTCGCTAGCTAGCATTCGCTAGTTGCAATAATGGGGTTTTCTGAAATACTACCACCAGCGCCTGTGTGATGCAGTTTTGACTACGCGGATGTACTATTTTTTATTTATTTATTTATTTTTAAGGACGTTTACTACTCTAGTCCACTACACGGAAGTTCTCATACCTACATCATAGTGAGAAGTAGTGTGCAGTACACAGTGTATACTGGGAGGTGTATGCAGCGTGTAGTACACCAGTACAGAGTTTCGAACACAGCCTTGATAACATGACAAGCTGCATTTTTTTGAGAAAGGAAAAAAAAGGGTGGTGATCAAACAAGAACTAACTTCAATATCATTCAAATGTAACTAGAAATGGATAACAAGCGTGATGTGTCATTGCATGTGTGCAATGTCTTACTTTCAGCAATATCGTTATCAACAGAACAAATTCCACGGGTAGTGTACAATAACCAGCTTATTAATATTGAATTCAATCTCACCACCCAAATTTAACTCAAACTCGTATCTGATTTACACTGGCAGACCACAGGGGGTACTATAGAAGACTTGAGCTTGACATTGCGTGTCCTTGTCTTAATAGCCAATCTGTCATAATTAAACTAATCAGTTTTCACGCTCCATTATTACCACAAAAGAGCGTTAGTATCCTGGAATAATAATAATGGCTTTATTAATTATGCTTCATAACACTCACGTTAGGATGGCACGGCAGCGGTAGTGTTTCTCACAGCTCTAGGGTTCGATCCTCTTGGGTTATTGTTTGGAGTTCTGCCTGCGTCCACGTGCGTTTCTTATCAGGTTCCCTCACACGTCTGGTAGATAACTAAATTGTCCCTTAGGTGTGAATGTGTTTGCGTACATTGTGCCATGCGATACACCGGCATCCCATCCACCACACTTCACACTACACAATCAGCCTGACCAGGATAAAGTGTTTATTGAACATAACTGATTTCAAAAGGTATGAATAGCGGAATGATTTCACACAAGGGTTTGTAGAAATTCATAAGCAATTTAATTGTACTTATAAATGAAGTCACAAAACACTAGAACCACTAATAATAATAAAAAAAAGGCCGTTATGGAAAAGTAATAAAAGTATAGATGGTGGTGGTGTGATTATTGTTGAATAACAACACACCCAGAAGTGTTTATTTCCTCTCAATTCCGCAGCATTTGTATTAATCACGTATTAAAGAATGACACGTCATCATACGTTCAGATGGAACTGTGAAAGCTGTTGTTAAATTTGGATATTTGACAGGTTTCAGAATTATAACAGCGCTGTTGTGTAAATGAACGTAGCACCTTTAAAATCTGGTATTTGTTTCAGAGCTGCCTCTTGGAAATGTCTAACAGCCAAACCAGACCCTCGTGGAAAACATAAAAGATGCTGTTTCTGTATCTGATCGATGTAAACAGCTTCATATCTGGTCAGAGGAAGTCTGGCTGTTCGATATTCTCAAATAGATGGCAAGATGTACATAAACAGGACGGGAACAGACTACAACGGACAGTCGGGACTGCAGAAAAAATCACTGGCGCCGACCTGCCCTCCATTCAGGACTTGCAGAAATGGGCAGGAAACATCACTGCTGATCCATCACACCCTGGACACAACCTTTTCCAACTCCTTCCCTCTGGTAAGCCTTACAGAGCAATGTACGCCAAGACACATGAACAGCTTATCTCCACAGGCCATCCCTCTCATGCACACTTAAATCAATCACACGACGTCAGAGGCAATACTTGTGCAATAAACCAGTCAACAACAATCATCCACTGTACCAAACTGGACCCTATGTGTAAGTCTAACCAGTTATCCATTCCATATTTATTCCAGAATCTTGCACTCTGCACAATCGCACTATGGTCCCTTTGCACATTTTCTACATACATATAGATGTGTATATACACATATATCTTTTTTTGTTCATACACTAACGTTTCTTTGTGATATATGTACATATATGTACATAGATATGTGTACATATACTTGGCCAGTAAAGCTGATTCTGATTCTGATAACATAACAGCATCATGGAAAGACAGCGTTTCGGCAACGCAACATTGCACACACTGTTTATAGCAGCCATAATGGAAATGGTTGCTGGCAATTCTTATTTGCTTCTTAATTGCTTGTTTTTCACCGGCCATAAAAAACCTTACAATTGTCTTCTTTTGCAATGGATGCAAAAGACAATGAAGCACAGCTATGAAGACAGGCTAACGGCTAGTTAGCCGAATAAACATCAGTGTACTAAAATCATTCTAAGCTTAAGTACGTTGAGACATCTGCACAATAAAAAAAAAATAAAAAATTGTGATACAATGTTTGTGCAATTAATACAGTAATTGCAACTCAATTACTAAGTTAATTTCACAACCTTGCAATAACAATCCTAATCTTAATTTAAAAAAAGAAATATCAAGGTTGTTTCATTTCTAATAATGTGGTTATAGAGATTATATTAGGTGGGTGTAATGATTTTGTCATGTTGGTAAATCTTTTCTCCAGAACTTAAGCTCTTTATCCAACTCCACTTTGTCAGTGAGTGGATAATAAGGTGCTTAGCATTTGAAGCGGTAACACAATTTTATACTGTCACACTATGTGGCCAGTATTTTGCACACTCTTCATTATTCTATTATTGATAAACGTGTTCAATTATGAAAGGAATTGAAAGCAATTAAATTTGTAATTATAGAAAACTAATTATAAAGAGGTGCTGAAGTGCTACATGTATCAGAGTTCCCGCCATGAAGTTGATAATGTTCGTGTAAAAGAATGTCTCAAGCAGGTGTTTTATTCTTTTTATACCACAGCAAAATTTGCCACCGATTTTTTAATTAATTGAAGAACACCTAATGGTATTTTTTCTTTCCATTTATAGTTGGAATGTTGTAGGAATGTCCACGAAACAAGTTCAACTCCTCTTATGACTTACATTATAGCAGCTACTGTATTAACAGTTGTTCTTTAACAAGCTTCTTTTTTCCCCCTCTCTCTCTCTCAAAGACGTAAAAATCCCACCCCACCTTAGTGAGAAACCAGAAAGGGAAAAGTCCTCAGTGCTTTAGAACAGCTTTTCCTCTGACCATTACAAAACACAGACCCAGGAGACTCCTTTATAAATGCTTAATGAACATCTTCTCACAGAAAACTCAAGAATTACACAAACACTGTGTACGGTGTTACTGAAAATTAGATCGAGCGTATTAGACCGCGCTCATTAATATTAACCTTCATGCTGGAACCACCGTCTGAGCTTCTGATATAAAAAATGAATCAACTCCTTAGAAGCAAGAATTGAACAGAACTGTGATATACATTCCTTTTAAAAAGTCCAAGCTGATTGCTATTAGTCTTAGCAATACTTTGATATGGAATAAGTGTCTTGTGAGATAAATAGCATTCAAAAGTAAACGGTAGTTCTAATAAGAATAAGGATGGGCAAAGCGGACATGTACAATACTCCAAGCCAGCACAGCATTCTCATCATATCAGATGACAGATTGTCTTGCATGAATCGCTTCTCTTGTTATTTATGTACTGCTGGAGTGTAAGATCCATCAAAAGTCACAGAGCCGTGGATTGAAGTGAAGCCTGGTTTAATCTTCCACCCCAGGAGACATGGCTAATGAACCACAAAGGTGTGGGAGTGTGGGCCCGGTGGGTCTTATCATCCCGTACCAACGATTAGCACTCAATTAATGAGCCACTTGTCTATCGATTGCAGGTATGCAATCAACCACTTGTCTTACGTACAAAAATCAGTACATAACCAAATACGAATACATTATTCAGAAAGAACAGATAACATGTTCTTAACAGTTACAAATACAGGAATGATTAAGTGAATGAAAGTGGACTAGTAGTTTTGGTTTGTTTTTTGCAAAAACCTTGCATCTAGTTGAGAAGTTGAGCATTGTTACTGGGATCTGGTACATCACAATAAACAGCTCATGCAAGCTTTTGTTATTGTTACTAACAATGTTACTTCAGGCATAGTGGTACGGTTCATAAAAATTTTTTTTTTTTTTTAAAGCCTGGTTTAAAGAACTGTACATCCTCTTTGTGTATAAATCCGAATACAGATACAAATACAAATATTTGGAGCATTAATCAGACACTGATGCAAATAGTAACACAACCTTACAAACTCGGCAGGTTTGTAAGAGCTTTCATTTTTATTTTTAGGGTAATTTGAAATATGAAATATGAATACTTGTGTGATTTGGCCATGCTGAATTGAACTGAACGCTAGTGAGACTCTAAGCTTCAGAAACAAGGATCTCTATGTTCATAATTTCAGTACATGTTATTTTAAGATGCTTATGTGTGATATTTTTCATTTTAAAGCATTTGCTGCTGTACCAGGCACTGATCATGTATCATAAGGGAACACAAGATCACTGTAGCACCTAATATAGCGAAGTAATGGCTCTATATAAATAATTAAATAAACCAAGACCTAATTAAGTCACTCTAAGATAATAATATGGATTAATCACTCTTAGTCTAGTTTCAGACTGCAGTAGGACTTCAAAAACATTACAAGGCATGTCTCAACCTGCTGCTTTGTAGCCTTCATACATGAATTAAAATGCAAAGACAAGAGGACATTAGAAATGAGAACTACCAAGTGTCTCCTTATTACTCCCAAATTTCAACAGCTTATCAGAGGAAATATTTTGAATCTTTGTAATTTAGAAAAAAAAGAACACTCATTGGGAGTTCAGTCATGTGTAAAGGAAGAATCAAAGCCCCAAAAGAACACAAAGCATTTTATAGTAGTAATCACTACTACTGGTATTTTAAGCTCTACACTCTTAAGAAAGGGCTTCCTGAAGAGCTCTTGATTTGATGGCTTCCTAAAGGGGTTCAAACCAGCTCGGATGTTTAAAGCATTTACCCAGAGACACTAACAGAAAAAGCCTTAAGGGTGTCGGATGGAGCATGTTTGCTTTGAGTGCACTGTAAAAGGGTCATACTATGAAAACTGCAGCCAAACATAAGGATAAAATTCCAGAAAAAGGAATTTTGAAGAACACTCCTACACTTGTGCTGACATTACCATCTGACATAATCACACATGGGTCGAAGACTCGACTCAAAATCAGAATGTCAGAGCAGTACATGCCCTTGTGTAAAAGTTTAATGTTAGCCTGATTAATTAAATTAATTAAAGCAGATATGTTATTGAAAACAACGGTGGAAGTATCCGAAAAAACACCTGATCAAGTGGTTGGCTGGGCTTGGATTTGAACTTTCCAATCATAAATCTCTGGCTCTCAAAATGATAATATTCCTATTATTAGGATATTCCTATTCCTAATATTAAAAAAAAGCTTTTAATACCTAAATAGTCCAAATTAGTCTGTATATGTGCTACGAATGTTTATTCGGATTTGCTAATTATTTTCTGGTTTCACGTCATTATGTTATTCGGCGCACAGCATGGTTTTTGCTTGCTGTAGAAGTGTCTGGTTGCACTGGGCGCTTACCGGTTTCAGCCCTGTTTTTTCTTTCTGAACAAACTGAAATGTGGAGGAGTGAAAGTGTGATGAGGTGTGTCTATAAAAGGAGTAAACACAAACAAGCAGGCTGTCATTACCCACGGTTTCCCAAACCGATTTTCCCAGGCACATAATACACTTGTGCTGATTTGACAACTTTCCTGGTTATTTCTAAAAATAAGAAATAAAAAAAATCAATTATTTAGGTAAACAAATTTATATAAATAGTACTACAGAAAGATCTTTGTCGCAGTGATTGGCAGCAAATATTACACCAGCTAAATAGCTTGGACATAATCAATGTTATTTGCTTCACCTGGTCATCTCTATTGAGATGTCTTGCTTGTATTCGGACAAACCTCGAGCTCCTATTAATATCTGTGCCTTACAGCTTGAGACAGCTGCTGATATGCGAGAGCAGTTAATTTCCTCCCCTTTCCTCTGGAGGCACAGAGTTCACCCAGGTTGCGCATGGATATGGCGCACAGGAGCCATTTTTAAGGGCCCATCTATTCAATCAAGCTTTGTTTAAAAGACAAGCCAGGGAGTAAACCGTGGCCCTGGGGGCATTTCGTTTCAAGTGTCCTCACAAGTAACCTGGTTTCCATGGAAACAGGACCATTAGATGCCAAGCGCAACCCTGGTCACATGCATGCTAGTGAATTGGCTTACCTCTGATAAGCAAAGAAAGACCCATGGAGGAGCTTGTAGTGGAGTAGCAAGCTAACGAACCTAACTAAATATTAATAAAGTGGCTTATTATTTGGTGTAATTTCAGAAAAGTGTGGAATGAAATTCTGTATAAAAAACAAAAGACCCTGAAATTTATCTTTCTAACTACCAAATTACTTTTGCCTTTAAAACTCCATTAGCACTCTTAGGTACACTTTTGTCTGCTTTTTTCCATAATAAAAGTGCCTGATAAGTTTTATCAAAGAAAGACCAAGTTCATTAAGGTGAATGTGAGTCGCTGTATTATGCATTTAGCATTCAGTAGCCTCCTCAGACCCAAACTCTAATGTTGTGTGCCTTGTAATTTCTCCTCACTGGTTATGTTTCTTAGCACATGATAACTATTGAACATGAACTATTGAACAATGTCTTCAAACAGGACGACGTTTTGCACAAGAGTAATGCCTATACGCCAATTTGGTTGTAGGCTGTGGCATTCAAGTGATGATTGATTGGTACTAACGGGCACAAAGGGTGCCACGAAAATATCCACCACACTATTATACCACCTCCACCAGCCTGGTTTGTTGACACAAAGCAGGTTGGGTCCATGGATTCATGGTTTTGGTACCAAACTCTGACCTTACCATCTGTGTGAAATGGAGATCAGACCATACATTTTCCCAGTCTGTAGGTGTACAGGTGCTCTTAATCAAGTGCTCCCATGAGTGTGTGTGTACATATTACATTAATATTTTGGCATATTTTTTGCATTTCCTAAGTTTGCAGGCACAAAAATGCTAGTAGTGCAGATGCACTCACTCTTTTTTTGCCTCAAGTTCCTCTTCTGTCATGCTGTGTGTCCATGACAGCTGACATTTACCCAGAACAGGATCTACAGTGATGGTTTGTGGCATTACAGACAGCAACTAGTGTTAAACAAAAAAAAAAGTTTATTGTTTCTGCAAGTCCAGCAGGTCTGTCATTCAATATTAATGCATTTTCTGCAAAATTATGGCAGCCAGCATGAAATAGGAAAGTAATGTGTTAGTCAGTCAACTGCCAGATGTGAATACAGCTGAACATAGTTGGCATGCTGCTTATTTTTGACAAGACTTCCAAAACAAAATGCTTGGGGATACATTTTTTTCTCTTTCTCTGTTCTAAAACCAGACTTTGTATGCATAAACAGTTTTGTCAGAAGTTGCTTCAAGCCTTATTCGATTTGTGAGCATTACCTTCAAGATTTCTTCATAACTGCAGTCTAAAATGAAGAAGTTAGATATTCACACTCAAAAAGAACACACCATAGGGGATTTAAGAGCAGAGAGCTGAGGGAAGTGGACAAGTGAAGGGATTGGGATGGAGCTTTAGTGTTATCCTTGCGTTGATAGGTGGTGAGGCAGCACATTTTGCCGCAAGAAACCCCAGGCAACACAGGAGTATTTACTACAGCTCTCCACAGAGGCACATATCAGCACTGGCAGGAAATCTCCATGCCACACCTGGACCATTTTTAGATTGCAGTATTTCATGGTTGTGTTTTCACTGCGGTCTCAAATCCCCTAATCCCCCAGATCCCAGAATGCTGGAGGCCGACAGCATGCCCAACCTGAGTGATTGAAGAAGAACAGTGTATGGAACCTTCACTGTTATCAACAAGAAAAACATAGCACATTATACCTTTCATAAATACAGCACCAATATGTATGGATGCTATAAAAAGCTACACAGAACCATCCATTATATATACTGCTTACCAGAATTTGACTTGACAGACATCTGCACTCAACAATGTTATTCATCTTAAAATCCAGTAAATGGCAGTAAAGTTCAATAGTGACAAAACATAGCCAATGTAGAAATACGACGACTCCATTGAAAATGTAGCCAAATGTATAAAGTGGTTGCGGTTGCAGATTTCCGTATTGTAGGAGAATTGACTACTGTCCTTGGTGGAGGTCTGCACTCTCCGAGTGCCCTTCTAGTTAGTAATAATTGTCCATTACTAATAATCTATTAGTGTACTGAAGATATTCTGAATGCTCTGAATATATCGTGGCTGTGCAACTGTTACACGATAGAAAAAAGAGGTTCTCTTATCTTGCCATTGCTGCAAAAATAAATTATTTTAAGCTTCAGCTGACACCATTTTCAGCTTCCACCCATTATGTCTACTGCTTATCTGTTGAGGCTCATGAGAAAGCTGGAGCCAATCTCAGCTGACATCAGGCGAGATGCAGCCTGGGCAGATTGCCAAACTATCGCAGGGTTACAACCTATCACAGAGACGTACAACCATTCACACTCACATTCACACCCATGGGCAATTTGGAGTAGCCAGTTGACCTAATCCACATGAGAGGAAGCTGATGTGCTCAGACAGGAAAGACAGGCACATGCAAACTCCACACAGAAAGGCTCCAGTTGGCCGGCAGGTTCAAACCCCGAACCTTCTTGCTAACCACCACAGCACCATGCCGCCCTCATTTCCAGCTTGTTGGATGAAATTATCTGTACTCTTCAGTTTCTACACTGCTGAAAAACAGAAACAAGACTGATTCTACTCCCTGGAGCTTTATTGTTGTACCGTAGTAGTTTAGCGTTTAAAGTTCTGCCCTGCTGTTAAGAAGGTTATAAGCTGAAGTCGGAATGAAGCATTTAAACTTCAGTGCTGTTTTTGGGTTGTACTGTTTTACTTGTCTGGTGTCTGACAAATGAATAAATCTAAAGACTAAAAAAAATCTTATTGGTTTGTTTTGTTAAAAGTCATTTAAAGCTTGAGGAATTAACTGTGGCCTTGAAATTTAGGAGAAGTGTATTTAAAATTTTCTTTTGCATTGTTCTATTTGGGTTTAATCAGGAACCATTTTCATTGGTTAAATTGTCTTCATATTTTGACATATCTAAGCAACAAACCAAAAATGACTATACTTACTTAGCTACACTGAGTCCTGTAATAATAATAAGTGTTAGAAATCATGAGTTTCAAATCTAAAGCTACAAAATATCACTTATTAACCAACCCAGAGTCACATTATGTCTAACAGTAGCCAAAAGACAGGGAGATGGCTAAGTGTTAATGAGCCATCTGATGCCCAAATATCCCCGTTGGGGTCAGTAACGGCAGCTAATTAGAGCTACAGTGCTGTACGCACTGGGAGATATTGATGTTTTATTTTCTCAGGGCATGGAGAGGAAAAGATTTACCGAGAGGCATTAGTGATAATGTAGAAAATCCATGAATAAAATGTTTTTCCAAATACAGACATTCTCTACCTTTTATCTCATACATGGCAAATGACAATGTAATGACAGCATTTTAATTTTCAATTTGATTACCGGTCACATGCTACATATCCAAATAAGTGCAAATAATGATTATTACTTTGCTCAGCTAAAGGTTTCCCTGTGCTGCGGAGTCAATATTCATGTCATGTGGAAATACCATGGTGCTCCATCTTAACAGGTCGGTAAATCCAGTCAGATGAGTCCTAATTTTCCCTGTCATTTCTCCATGTCTTGCTGGATTATTGATCTCCACAATCCAGCGCATAAACAAAAAAAAATGAAGATCATCGTATGAGATACAACACAGTTCAAGCTCCAAATGGGATTGTAGTCCATCAATTGCAGATTGGAGCCCCAGATGTCCTCCGTTTTTCATGGAGGCAGCAAGCATTAGCATGTCTGTATGGAATCCAAGATCTGTTGCAAAATGTGTGAAGTCTCATTTAAATAAGGACTCACAGTATGGAGCAAATTAAACACACCCAAAATTATTGTGGCCTAACAGCTAGAATGAATTTGTGCACACAACAATTTTTTAAAAATCAGTGTGACAAAGGAATGAATTAATGATTAATTTTCAAAGCTAATGCACTTTTTCAAACAACTACCTGGAAGCTGAATGTTGTATGATGTACAACATAATCATCTCTTGGGAACAGTTACACAATTCAAGGGCTCACAATATTACATTTCTGGTCTCTATATTAATTTTTGGTGACACCTTATTAAAAGAATTACTACCATGTCAATCCAGCGGCGTCTTAGAATTATAACTTGGACTAGATTGAAAAAGCAAATACAGTCTGCATTTCAGCCCTGTTTCATCAACTGCCCATGTCTTTGAATTATACAGTACTGTGCAAAAGTCTTGAGCCACCTTTCATTTCTTCATACGCTGCTTCCAAAGAGCCAGACTTTTTTGTATTTTTCAATGTAGTTTTGAGGATCAGTTCTCCGGGCTACCTGCATAACGCAATAGAAAAAAACAACAACAGAACACTATCAGTCATGGACTGGCCTCCCCAAAGCCCGCATCATCTTCTTTATTGAAGCAGTGTGGGATCATCTTGATGGAGAATGGAACAAAAGGCATCCAACGTCCAAAGAAGAGCTCTGGAATGTCCTTCAAGAAACCAGAACTATTCAGACTGTTTTGAAGCATAACGGTGGTCATACCAAATATTGACTTTACAACTTGTTAGAATTAGACAAACTCTCTTTGTGTTATAGACTGTATTTGCATGTATGTTTACACATATTGCAATAAGTCATTGTACATATTGTCTCATTTTCCAAGCAAAATATAGATATTGGATGAATGGATGGATGGATGAGTGCCCCTTTACAGAACAAGTGGAGGAGTGGGGCCAGAATGTTGCCTTGGTACCAAGAACAATGTAGATTAAGAGATTTCCTAGCTTAATCAACAGTTAGCTAGCTAGCTTGCAGAATAAATAATAAAGTTATGTCAGCTAGCATGTATAGGCTGAGTAGTTCACCAGATAAATCCAAATATGAATGTAAAAAAGTAATGAAAAGCACACTGATAGACAGAGAGTCTTTATAGTCTGGGCTAGAAATAAATCAGCCCCAGCCTCACTTCTTTGTACCATTACACTTGGTTCCAAAAAAAAAACTTCCAGAAAATTTCCACTGGAAGCCATTTGTTAACATCAAATCCACATGTGATATGGATTCCAAAAATGAAACCTTATATTGATGTCAATTGGCTTTGAAAGACAGCAGCTTTATTTATACAAGCCACCCTGATTAAATATATTAAGCTCCTGTTTACACCCATAAATCTCTTCTGCCATTTTTGTTGTTTTGAAAAGGAAAATTAATCATATCTTAATTACTTCTGGACAAATTCTCCTCTGGATATCTGCATTCATACTGAGTCCCATGTGCATCCAAGTTTGTCACCTCATTCAGGCCAACAAAATATCTGAACCCTTAATATAGAGGCTGGATCCCTTCAACAGGGAATAGTGAGGAAACTTGATGAGGGAACCAGCAGTGGAACATTGCAATAATATACACACACTCCAAGGAAGATGGGAGTAAATAACACAGGTATGATTAATTAAAAACACCCTTGGCAACTCGTTAGCACTTTTACTAACTTTACATTTACTGAACTACAGATGTGATTCTGTCTAAAATGTAGACTTTCTTTTCAAGTTTATTGTGGCTTGTTACACATTCATAATGTAGAAAGGTCATGCTTATTATATAAGCCTCCAGAAATACAGCCTCCCCTAACTTATTACACTGTCCTTTAATAATCTCATTTGAGTAACTGTAGGTAATCGAGCAGGGTTAAAACGTATTATTAAGATGCACACTTTTTCAAATTAAGCTACCAATTATTCTATTAGTCAAGTGACATCTTGAGAGGTCCCAACTGGAACTAAATGGATATTTAATAGTAAGTTGTTAAAATGATTTGAACTGTTTGCTAAATGAACTGAAAATGAACCTTAATTTTGCAGACCTGAGATAAAACTTTTAGGCATTTCAGCCAACACTGATGTCATCCAATTTCACTTGGATTATATAATTACGATATTACAATTACAGCTCTTATCTTCAATTTGTCTTGACTGTCATTAGGCCCTAATGTGAGAACCTCTACAGGTTTTCATTTCCTGCTGTGCTTTTGACTTTGCACTAAGTCTGTGGGTTTGAGACAACCCCTTGATGTTTATTGATCTGTGTCCATCATTGTGTGTAAACTCCATCACCAGGCTTTCTTGCTCCACAAGGTGTTACAAATTATAGACAACCCAAGCATGATTAATCACATCCACTTCTCACGCATCCAGATGTGCCAATTTCAGGCATGAGGCACAAAAGACATGTTGAGACAACAGACATAGTGTAGCAGCCATCTTTCTGTGATCAGATCACTGGTGCACAGAAAACACTACAGAAAAGTACTTTTCTATCTCAATGATTGATGACTAGAAGCAATCATTAGGGTAGTCTTGATGGTAGAAAGGGAATTAGTCTTGGTTTGATTACCTAGAGACTTAATGGAGCCTATTCCTTCACTGAAGCTAATCTACAGAATAAACAATATGATGCATGGTTGCCCAGCCCAGTTCCTGCAGAGTTTTTGGCTCCCACCTTATCAAGGTCTCTACTGGCATGTAAACATTAGAGGTGGGGGTTGTTGGATCTAAACTCTGGGAATGGTACCTCTCCAAGAATTCTCTGATATGGCTCATTGTGTTCAATTCAGAATTCACCAGGCTCACATTGTTTTTTTCTCTTTAACGTCCTGGACCTGTCAGACTGTCATTTCATTTTAACGGTTATTAAAGTATTACCTTTTTGGTACTGTGGTTACTAAAATATTTATTATATTACTATTAGTTGCTCTCGGTAATAGCATTTAATGTTGGTAAAAGAATAATAGGCATTAAAGATTCAAACCGTTTTGTCAGTTAAAGCTAAAGTGACCTGCAAGCTGAACAATAAACTCTAGGTCTCTCTAGATAGCTTTTTTTCATATAGCCGTAATAATTAATGGAGCGTCACATAACAAACAAACATTATTTGTAAGTTGTGTTGCCATGAAAAATGCTAAATATGGTCATTGTGTTTTTTGTGCTAACATATTTTTATCCATTCCGTAGGGAAGAGTCTTCTCCCACACAACAAATGATCAGTTGCTATATACGTCTATATATAATTGGCTTTAAAACTCTAAGGAAGAGGAATGACTCAGAGAACATTGAGTGGTATTCTCTGGTTTTATCGATCAGATATGTAGCTTATCCGTTACTGTGTCAGCTTAACTCAGTATTGCAATGTGGTATGGTGCATTCAAAATGAACAGATTTCTGTCCTTTGTAATTGTGACACCTAATTCAAAGGTAGTTTGTACTACAAAGTTTGGTTCAAGGACACTACTGGAAACGGGTTATTCAAAAGGAATATGCTGTTAACTTTTATAAAAGTATTCTTTTTTGCTTTGTTTCTATTTATTTCTTTTGAATAATTTAGTGTCCCAACAGCCTTAAGTTAGCAACTGGGTTTGTTTACTGTAGCTGCTAATATTGTAAAAGATAATATAGACTAATATATCAACACAAAACACATCAGTACAAGTCTTCCAGTCTGTCCTGCTTGTAGACCGAATATGGCCAGTACTCCTTGGTTGGCTTCTTCCCAGAGCAGATCTGCTGTCCTAAAATGGACGGAAAGGTCTGGTACACTCAGCCAGGTTGTCAGTGTCTTAACCAGTGTGACCAACAAAGGACTGTGATATTGTGGTCTAGGAAACCCTACGAGTCCCTAGAACACGAAGTTTGTATACCCTGAAGTAGAAGTTGTTCTGTTAATGGAGTTCAACTCATCAGATGGATGCAGTTTGTTGCTCAACAACTAGGAATTTGGCTTTTCTCCAGAAATAGCAGCAAGTCCCTCATCTACCCCATGCACCATGGATGGCACCTCTCTATGGTCCCATAGGTGTATTATTTTAGGATCTTTCTACAGGGAATGGGATGCCTCCGTCCATCACAGTCCCCCATGAGTCTGGTGTGGAGCCCCTGTGATGGAGTTCCATAAAGATCTTATCTCTTTAACTGGCATTTCTAAATACTGCTTTTCTTTTTCTTTATTGTTGCCCCACTCTATTGACCTGGCAGCCTTCAATGGGTACACCATACAGTGGATCGCTGGTATCCTCAGACCTGCTGTTTATTTGCTATTGAGGATGGCATGTTAGGTGGTCTAAAGCCAGGCTGGACACCCAGCCCCTACACATCATGGGACTTCTATAGACATGTGCCACTCAAGGAAGTCTGTGGCACTGCCACTCAGGCACCAGCAATGCTCTTTCTCTTTAGGTTAATTGCTAATCCCATTAGTGTGAGTTGCAGTCATTCCAGAACACCATTCGGGGCAGTCCTACGGTTGTCATGAGTTCTGTTCCTCTTGACATTGTTGGTATATTTATCCAGGTGTTTCAAACCATCTCTGGAAGTTAGGAGGGATGAAATAGAATGCTAGTTACATATGTAGTAACTGCGGTTCTATAAATCCCACCAGAATTCTTTGTTATTCAGAAGCCGCACCGACCCGATGAGAAGGTTCTAAGCAATGATTGCAATATGATAGCAGTATTCATTGCAAGTACTGTGTCACTTATCCCTTTTTTGACCTTGTTGGAAGATCTCAGCATGGATGCACGTACATGCACACAGACTGACACACAGACTCACTATCCTGGGTTCAGAGAGCTATGTGAAATAATGAATGTGAACGTGGGAAGGCAAAGTGTTCCAATATCCATTAAAAGTCAAGGAGGGAATATCTAAACTTAAAATAAGTAAATAAAAAAACAAAGCCCTGTCTTTCCACCCCCTCCTTGAAAACTCATAACCCTGATTTGTAAGCCCATACTGATTTATTTTGCTACTACATGCAAAAAAAAATGGATAAAAGGAAGATTTCCACGTTTCGCCCATGTTGCATTTGCTGCCTCCTGAATCACATTATGTTTATTTCTCTCACCAGTTAAAGCAATGAAACTATTAATTACTTTTTCATAATGAAATCGTCTCATTCCAGTAAGTCTGATACCTTGTTAAACGCCTGTGAGTCAGTCTGAATAGGCGCTGATATGACAAGTCAACCCGAGAGAGTAGAGGTAGAGCTTTATCACAGTCCAACTTAACACCACAGAGAAACGAGAAATGAGAAACCGCCATGAGTGAAACGCCCACCAAAAGCCACCCAGTAGTCTCAGCAATAACGCTAAGGTTATTTATACATACCTCATTAACTGAAGAAGCAGGTGACTTGAAGAGCACTGGGGAAATCCGATTGGCAGATCTTATTAGCTGGACTTCAGAAAGACAAGGGGATTTGTGTGGAAGAATGTATTTATGAACAGAAGAGGTGGACATTTATAGTGTTTCTGCTCATGTGCCCTTTGCCAGTTTATGGGTGTCTTAATTTTGAAAGGTATCACAATAAACTTCTGCATGAAAGCACATTAATTAGATTAAATGTTGCTCTTGCATTTATTGCCAGATGAAATGGCTACGGCCTGATCATGTGTGTGAATATGGGTTGACGTAAGTTACCTTCCGTAGGCAGTAATATATCCAGCTTGAATACTTATTTATCTTGTGATAATAAGCAGCTTCATCAAAAAATGCTTTTTCTGGAAGAGGTAGAAGCGTTTACATTATTTCTGATTGCATGTGGAAGAGCATGTGCACCTACCTGTAAATCAAGCTTATGTGATGGTAACCGTTAGTGTGTTAGTAACATGTCTTATTTATTAGGTACCTCATGGGAATAATTTAGCCCCCCAGTGTACTTTTATGAACGGGGACACTGTAGTTGTTGCGGGGTTTGGATCAATAGACCTAAATTGTGTTTGCAGGGTTAAGATCAATAGATATTTAATGAAGTGTAATCAGAAATCTGAGAGATAAGAGGTATGAGAGTATTAACAGAAGATTGTACTTAGCTGTAAGCTTTTATTCTGGTCATTGTAGAGAGATTTAGCTCTTTGCTGAAGTGCTCTCAAGTTTAAACGTCGCTTAATACTAATTTATGTATACCTGTAGCTTTCATTAATGAAGCAGCAAGCATCTAGGTCTACATTTATTAAATGATTTCTGGGCAAGGTTAAGGGACATGCATATCTACAGCCCTCAGAATACCCAGAGCAAATTGATTGTTTTGGGCTGTAATTTTAATATCTGATGTAATTAAAAGTCATAATTTAACTAGCAGCAGAGGCAATAGTAAGAAAATGAATGGCTTAAAGCATTGCATGGTTTGCCATCTTCTTTTCTTCTTCGCTCTTTGGCTAATAAGGGTTTTGTGGATGATATTTCAGGGAAATATATGTAATGCATTTTTCATTACTGCCTTTCTGTGAGTTCACTCAGTAAAGTGGGTATGGTGCTGGAACCCAAAACTTTAAATCACAACTAAAATAGGTCACTGACTGAAAGATGAACTCTGAAATAGGCTGACAATTTTTTGAAAGGACAGCCATCACTGACACCTGACAAACAGTAAATTGCAAATCCTGCAGCTTTTGAGCTCTTCGTGTATTGTTTCTCGATCATGCTGGACTTTCTTATGCAACAATTACAGATGGTTACATTTGACCATGCAAATAGTTATAAAACTGTAATGTTAGTGCCGCTGTAATAAAAATGCAGGTCAGAGCACAGAGATCTTAAACAATATCAGATATTCTTATTATAGTCTGTAGATCAATATGCAATTCCCCGACTGGGACGTTATGCAATGCAGGCTGCAGTGGAAAAAAAAAGATAACTGCAATATACTGTATCTGAATTATTAAAACACAGCTACATCTGCAAGTATGGTGGCCTGTAAGTGCGAAACATAAACAATTGCAACAGCAAATTGGTCAATGCAACAGCAAAACCAAAAACTGAAAACAGAAAGGGTTGGATTTATTGAACATCACATGCTCTTTGCTGATTGGACCCGAATAACTGGGAAAAAAAATTTGAAATAACAAGGAATTTTCAGTGTTTTTTTTTTTCTTGCTTTCTTCTGAATAGCTCTACTTCTTTTAGGCAGGCTTTCAGTATTCATGTACTCATAGTAATGAAGTGCAAAGTTAACAGTATATAGAAAAGAAATACAAACAAATAAAGCTATTTTGGTTTTGTTCTTGCGTTTTCTGAATTGCCGTCGCGTTTTTACTCTGTTAATGCTTTACGGGGAAATGCAAGCTTACTGTAAGACTTTTATAGGATTCACTTATAGGATTCATTTATAATATTCCCCTTTTAAAAAATGGTTTATCCCAAGAAAAACACGGATCATTAAATGTCACCACCGTTAAACTATGAATGACGTGATTTAGAAAGTTTACCTAATTCGACATGGGATGGCTTTATAAAGTTTGAACCATTACACTGAGGAATTCTGTGCAGGCGTTGTGAAGAAAAAGAATAAAGTTTGGACAAACGTCCACATTTGTATAAGTCACCTGTGACCTTATTGTAGCCTGCGACATGATGTCATCGTGGTAAGCCTAGTTCTATATCCGTCTGTAAACAAAGCTATCGGAAGCAAGAGTAAAAGCTCACAGAAAAGGATAATTTCTCTCATATAATTCGATATGCCTTCTGGACACATTCCAGCTGGATCCCAGAGATACTGTGACGCTTTTCAATAAAACAAAATATAATAAAAGGAATAAAATTAGAATGATTCAAGAATTAGTGTGTAATATTTTCCCATTGAACAATGTATATTTGCTTTTTTTCCTAACCAGCTTTGTCACAGTGGCCGGTTTTCTTTTCTATTTATCATTCCTTCACTGATGATATCACCAGCTGACTCCAGCTTCCTGTGAAAAATGGTCGGAATCGATCCAGGATTTGTTATTCGTCGGTATATAGGTTGGATCAAAGCGCTTCTTCATCATAGGCCTTGAGTCAAAACAATCCTCTGTGAAGTGGTTGCTGCACTACACAGATGATTGCGTCAGCGACCAATTTGCCCATGTCCTTTGCGCTTGTTTGCGCCACTGTTCTTGAAGTTTAGGATCCTTCGGGAACTTCGGGAGAATCACTAGGAAACTGTGGACGTCCAGCAGCAACGCATCAAGAAGGCATATCGGATCATATGAACGAAATGATCCTTTTCTATGAGCTTTAATTCTTGCTTCCAGTCGCTTTGTTCACACACAGATATGGAACTAGGCTTACCATGATGTATGGCGTGCATGCCGTGTATACAAACCTTTTGCAAAATGTATTCTTTTTCATTTATTACATTTATTTCTGAAATGTAACACCTGCACAGGATTCTCCATTGAAGTGTTCAGACTTTATAAACATTCATCCCTGGTTGAGTTACGGAAACTTTCAAAATCACATCGCCCACCGTTTAATGCTCTATACAAAAGAATTCATCAGGATGAAAATGATGCATCAGGTCACACCTTCATCTGTCTAAGAAAAAAGAAGTCCTTCAGAATGAAATCCTTGCATATTAATTTAAATACAGCTATAGTTAATATTCACTACTTAAATACATTTCAAAAACGTCCATCCGGTCCTGCTCAGCAAAACTTTGCGTTAAATCACTTTTGTACTATTTCTCACATTTAATTTCATTTTGTCATAAGGTGGTATATCTTCCTGCCATCGATCCTGTCGTCAGTTCTGTCAATTCGTGTGTGTCATGCTGCCACAGATAGCTGTGTATTTTATTGAGCTCATACGGAAATTTGCATAATAGCATTGTCCTTCAGGATCCACTGAAATATTGGCCAAGGTTTCAGGATCTGAGCATACATTTGAACATGCAAATGTGAAATATGAAAATCCCTTTAATCTCATGCTGGTCAGGTAATCAATTTTAGTGATAACGTGACATTGCTCTTTCTCCTTTTCTTACCTTTGACCTGCTCTGCGGCATTAATATCACATTAACCGAAAGCTTTCGATGTATGAAGCAAATGTTTTTGCTTACTTTGACACTTTCTGCATTGAGGAATGCATCATGAACAGGTGGAGATCACATAGTATTGACAAGGGATCACACTATACCAAACTCATGTCTTTTTCCTGAGCATATACTAAAGTCACAGAAAAGCACATGACTGGGAGACAGGGACTCTTAGAGCTCTGTAACTGTTAGAGGTAAAGCTGTTGCGTTAAGTTTTCCTACACGAGGGCTTTGCGGTTTCTCGGTAACAAGATATTTTATTAACTTCGAAAGATGGAAAAAAATGAGAAGCTGGTGAAGGAATAACTGTTTATAGCTGCTATAATGTAAGAGATAACAGGAGCTAACCTTTTTCATGGACATTCGATGTGGTATTAAACGGGAAAAATAACATTTTCTGTTGACTTGCTCTTATCGCAAAAGTTTGGGGTGGTAAATGTTACTCCAGCACTCGTTGAAATGCTGAAATGTTTTATTCCTCATTGCTTCCTTCTCATCTATGCAGTTCAGAACCAAGTTCGGTATGAAAAATTCCTCTCTGATGCAACCTTGACGCTAAACTGGATTCTGTAAGCAGCTCGTTTTGCCACAGCCCATTAAAGATTGATCAATCAGCATCGATCTGGGATGCAGGAGAATTTGGAGCAGCCCTTTAGTAGACTGTACACATGTTATTTGGTGTGTTCAGTTTAGAACAGGGATACATGCTGCAGTAATATAAATGCAAACTACACTACTTTAAATACTGATTTATGTAGTACAGTGCAGATCAAGAATTCTGACAATCTGCATCACACCAGCAGTAAAAAGTTAGTCCAGGATAATCCTTCATCCGCTTGTCTACAACTTTCACACTGGCGTATGTTAGTGGAATTCTGTGCTGGGGTGCGTTAAGACTAATTTCCTACTACGTACTAGATTGATTTTGCTTTTTCTTTTAACAGGACAGCAGGGAGCATGCAGCCGTCTCGTACATATCTCTATCAGAGTATGAGCTGCCAGCTGAGGCTTTACAAGAGCTGCACAAGTCCACTGTGCTTTGGTGTGTTTGCGCATCGTGCTGGCTGCCGCATGGGATCCCTGCGAAGCTCGGTCTGCTCGGATGGCATTTTAACGAGAGCACAGAAAACTCACTGCAGCGCTGGAGCTACCTGTGAGAACTGTTCGCTTTGCTCTCGTCTTACTGCCTGTGCAATCTCCAAATTGTAACAGAAAAAGGGTGAAACAGACGGAATGAAGAAGGAATCCAGAAAAGAGACAGAGAAGGAACAAAAGAGAAACCGAGAGAATTGAAGAGAAATTAAAATATGAAGAAAAATAGAAGATTGAGAAGAGTAAGAGCATAGGTATTGTATATTACCAAAATATGAGAGACAAGAATGGTGGACAAGAAAAAAGAGAAAAGAAGTAAGAGGATGACAGGAAGTAAGAGAAATACAAAATGTGTACAGTGTAATAAAAGTAGAGAGCGGCACAGAAACATAAATAAAGGTAAGACATACATAAAATATCAGGGAAAAATGGGAGAAATTTAATACATTGCTGCAGAGAGAGAGAGAGAGTCAGAGAGAGAGTGTGACCTCATGGTCATTCTGCCCAACCTCATTATGTCAGCCATGATGCCATTTTGCCCCTTGTGCCCAGTAGACCATGAGCATGGCACTGTGCCTCATGAGGCCCAGCTGATATAGGCTGATTACATTTAGGATGTGTTCTCATGCAGCAGGTGAAAATCACTTACACACTTGCGCTCGATCTCGCTCAGCGCTTTATAGACCTGCAATACACAGAGCTGCAGTGTATCATCCAGCACGAAGCACCAGGCACCATACATTATTCAACACAATCAATTCTCCTGGTTGTATTGGGACATGGAGAAGTAAGCAAAAAAAAAAAAAAGTGCTATTTGCAGGCTTCTTAAGGCTTCACGAGAGTAAATTTGTGAAACTAGGAAAAGTTAGGAATTGCGAAGGCTAGGTCTAGGCACTGGTTTCGCAGCCACAGCGTGGGCTTTTTGGGGCACAGAATTCAACAATGCTCATTTTTGCACGAAACGAACGAAAATGACTTTACAGACACAAAATTGAACTCTACAGCAGGGTAAAGAGTAGAGAGCTTTCTGTGCGGATGAGTGGTGTGTGTGAGAGAGACAGACACTATGAGGCATAAGAGCTGTGAAGCAACTCTCACTACACAGCAGGTAAAATCTTATGCCAAAGAGGCAGAGCGCACACCCTGAGGACATGACTGCTCCCTTCAGGCACAAACACACACACACACACACACACACACACACACACACACACACGCACACACACACACACGCACTTCTATCTTTGTGAGGACACTCATTGACATATTGTATTCCCCAGTTCCTTACCCTAAACCTTAACCATCACAACTAAATGCCTCACCCCAATCCTTACCCTAACCCTAACCTAAACCTAATTCTAACCTGAACACTAAAACCAAGTCTTAACCCTCAAACAGCCCTTTGAAGAAGTGAGGACCTGCCAAAATGTCCCCACTTCCCAGAAATGTCCTCACTCTGTTGGTTAAATGTGTTTTTCGGTTTTCAACATGTAACAAGTTCACACACACACACACACTCGCACACACATAGATCAGGTCCATCATATGTCTAGTGCCATATTTGGCACGCAAAGGTCCAAGATCAATCGATGTACATTCGCCAGCTGAGTGTAATCAATGAGCATATTGGAAGATTAAACAGGAAAGTGTGTGTTTGTGCATACACAAACCCAAATCAAAGAGCAAATGACAGAAACTGTGAAGAATCATCTCCTTTTGATTATATATTGACAAACGCACTTTAAAGGGCAGAGGACAAAAATGTTATGTCTGTAAATGAGTCATATAATCCTCATCGGTCAGTTGTAAAGTGCCCGAGATGAAGCCGTTGATAAAACACAAGCAGAAAGAGACACAACACGGATGAGCCCTGACACTGATCACACTCTTTGATGTTCAGCACACACACACACACACACACACATACGCACATAAAAGTAATTGAGCCCAGAAACATAGTACTTCAATTAGTTAAAAAATGTAAGCATCAAGTGCAAAATCAAGTGCATGTTTGTCTTTCAGGACACTTCCAAAAGCTCCAGGTCTTACTTTGTTTCTTTTTTGATCTAACCAGACAAAACAGAGAAAAAAAAACATAGACACTGCAACAAATGTCATCGAAACACCTGGCCATCGCTTCAGTTTGAATAATGTGTGATGAATGATCTGTACTCACCGGCGTTTGCCTTTCCTCTGTTCACACTTTTCACACTTCCTCTGTCTCTTTTTCTCTCTTTCTGACTCTTTCCCTCTGCCTGTCTCTTTCTGTCCCGCGTTCCACGCGATGCTCACCCTCGCCAGTGCCTAGACTGAATGAGCCTGCGCTCCTGAATGCCGTTTCTATGGCAGTGTGAGGCAGCCAGTCAGCATGATCCTGGGGGGCAGATCGTCCACACACACACACACACACACACACCACCAATAACTGCCTCATAATCCCCAGGATGCTAGCATACACACACACACACACACACGCACACGCACACACACACACACACACACACACCAATCTGGACCTGTTACACATGAGACAGACAATAAAGCAGCAGCTCCAAAGCAAGACTGTTGTTTCAAGAAAAGATTAAAAAAAAAATGCATATTCAAGAGAAACATCCTCATGAATAACAAGCACGCATTTGAATAGGAATGGACACCAAAGGGACCGATTACTGTTGTGTTTATTTAAAGAGCGAATGAGATTAAGCAAGTGTGTAAGCACATGAAAGGACAGAGAAAAGGAGCCACGTGCGCTCCCCAGGCTTTGTGCTCTTGCTGACTGTTTAAGGATGTGGCTCTGCATGCGACAGAGGGACCGGACGAGCCTGTGAGAGGAGATTTTGGAGGGCTGCGTAGATTCAATATTCCAGCCTGAGCGTTCTGGCTCGGTCTACAGCGCTCAGAGTGAGTGAGTCAGAACATACTGCAGTGGCTTCCGCTTCCCTTCCACGCCAAAGCCTCCTTCCTCCTTGATTGCCATCTCTCCGTCTACTGCATTCATTCGAGCATACGACAAGAGAAGCCTAAAGATCATTCTCCTCCCCCCTTTCTCCCCCCACTCTCTCTGTTATCAGCTGCACCAGCATTATACTGTATCTCCTGCACTCCGCTCTGGAGTTACACTGCGGAACGCAAGCTGTAATGATGTAAATGAAACGCATAGTGATGCACATGAGTGGAAAATGATTTCTTCAGAGCGCAAGAGTAACTTAGTTTTCCTTTACTACTGTGGGTAACGAAATGAATTAATTCCTATTGGAAATCTGTTCGTTTATTTATTTATTTATTTTTAATTAATTCTTAAAATGTTTAGATCTGTGATCTCAAACTGCTTCCCTGACAAACAGGAGATTCTCTTTTGTACTTTCTTACCAAGTATCCTTGCTATCTGTACAGGCTGCACGTTGCACCACTTTCATATTATGTATTGCTGTCTATCAAACTGAATTACAACAGCGGCAACCAGAGACACAATTCCTTGTCAAATTACCACTTGCAGTATACATTAACAGTACAACCAGGATGTTTGTTCATATACGCCATCTACCATTCGACCAAACAAGGAAATAAGGTGAGCTGACAAATTAATTCATTCATTCATACTCAAAATGTATTGGCAGTCATTAACCGGTTTGTTGTGGCCAGGGTTGTTGAGGATCCAAAGCGGATTATGGTTAAGACATTCATTTGAATGCAAAATCTGTCATCAGCTAAACCACATGGCTGTTGAATTCGCAAATTTTGATTGGTTAAAAGGGGTTTACTTTTTTATTACAGCAACACTTATAGTAATTCCAGCTGCTAGATAAATTACAGGTTTATGCAGGTTTATTATACAGTCATATTAATGCAATATGGTTTTTACAGAATCACCTTCGATTTCCACAGGATCTGGTGGTCATAGAAGGGTTAAAAATGTGTAATTCTCGATATAGTAATGATTTCTGTAAGATGTTTATTTCACACTTTCTCCAGTGTGAAGGAGTCTCCAGTGGTAATGGTAAAAACTGTAACTTTTAGTCTTCTGACACACAAAAGTCCTCAGGATGGAGGGCTATGCTGTTTCTAAGTGACAGGATAAAATATATTTTCTTTTTTTTTTTCAACCAAACAGAGCCTGGTGAGGGAAGGACAAGTCATAGCTGTTATACAGTAAGTGATAACAAGAACTAACTGTTTCTATAGACGTTCCACAACGTTCAATTGTAAACAGTATAAAACACTTTCTGATGCTATGCTAGAAGAATATATGAAACAAATGATAAAATATTCAACTTCAGGGTATTAATTGCTTCATCACTCCAGCCTACCACTCCAGCCTACAGCCTACCACACAACCTGTCATGTTTTATTCCTTATACAAATTTTTTAAATATCTAACAATTTAATACAAGTATGTCTCTAACATCTAACATCATAATCTATGTTTTAAATAAGGTAGGGATTAATATGTTGATTTTACTCTTGTGTGCAAGAATATTGTCATCATTCAAATACAATAAATTATTCATGATTCTTCTCTAAATTATTCAAGGGATTCTCACCCCTTACATGAACTCTTTGCTCTTTAGCCATCTGGAAAACAGTTTCAAAGCATCCGCTCTTGTTCTACCAGACAGGGTAATAGTTTCATACCACAAGCTATCAGAATTCTTAACAAAATTTTTACACCTGCCTAGCTGAACTGGCATTCCTGTGCTACTATACTAAATTTATCCAGACATCACGAGATTAATACTCTAAAATTACAAGAGGTGCTCAAAGTGGTGGCCATTAGCTTCCACACATTTATGTGTAGAGGTGTTCCTGAAGTGTGTATATGTTTTTTTGACTCTGTATATGTTCACTACATGTATAAATGCTGGTTTCTATTCTAATGATGCATTAGAATTAACTTTAAAGGGCCGCTATGTAGGATTTTGAGGGTAACAATTAGCAGAAATGTTTTCATTAGTGTATAATTACCTGTAACTATGAATTATCATATTGTCTTTCTGTAAGCTTAGAATGAGTCCTTTATATCCACATAGGGTGCTGGTCCACCTCTACGGCGCCACCATGCTGTGCCGCTATGGTAACCTTATGAACCTCTAGAGAGCGTCTTCTGCTTTTGTGTGGCAAGTGGCAGCGTGCATCCAAAAGGAAGCACCAGAAGGATGAAAAAGAAGAAAAAAGCAAGCCAAGGAAGAAGAAAGAAGAGGAATTAGTGTTTGCTGATGCTGGCTACCACGTTTGAGAACACAAATTTTGAAAAATGTCGGATCATACTTATTATTTGGCACGAAAAAGCAAGGAAGTGTAAACGTACTTGGAAGTACACTTTGATCATCTGACGGCCACCATACGCTCTAATACACTCTTGGAAAGGGAGGGGGGCATTCAGTTGGTTGAATCCTACATAGTGAACCTTTAATACTACAGTTGACTTTGCACTTTGAGTTTGTACTCAATTGCTGCTACTTGTGTTGAACTTGTGTTTTTTCACATTTGCATTGTTTGGTGCATTGTTTGGACATTCTGAGCAAATCAGCTTGCTTCATTGTAGCATTATGCACAATTTGCATATTGTTTTCTACACATTTTACTTTGTCGTAGGTCGCTAAAGATCATGGCATGTCATTATGTTCATGTACAAAGTTGCTGATGACAATAAAGAAACCTTGTAACCTTATTGTAACACTGAATGATCATTGTGATGAGGGAAATGAGGGAATAATGCTCGTGATTTTCACCATAACATATAACAAATAATAAAGAGAACTCAGCTCGTGAAAATAAACTAGTTGATTTATCAGTAAGATCATCGCAGTCATGATACAGTGAAGAGTAGTATGTACCATATGGCAATAAAGAGACAGAGTCCAGCATTTAGAGATGTGTAGGAAATATGTACTGTACTGTAAGCGTAGGCGAGACGGTCATTAGTCAGTTTCTACGGCCTGTAGGTAGAAGCTATTTTTGAGATGGTTGGTGTGGGACACAATGTTTTAAAAAACCATGAACCAAAGGGGAGAAGGGAAAACAGAGTGCGAGCTGGATAAGAGGCATGAAGGATGATGGACCGGGCCTTTACCCGACTTCTAATTGTAAAAAAAGCATTAGAGTATCAACTGAGTAAAAGTTTGTGTTTGTTTTTAATGACCCTACTGATTACTACTACAGCATACAGGTAAGTTCATGGTTTATGTGTGAAAGAAAAAAAAATGAAATGTTGCAAGAGGTTACTTTTTGGTGCTGGGAACTTTTACATTTTTCATTCTTAATATTTATTTTAATAATTTATCTACAGAGTTCTATTGAAACCAGACCTTATGCCACAGAAGAGCTATGATGTGCCTAAAAATTATATACGAGTCACCACATAATTAAGTGAAGCCTTCCTGAGCAGCGCAACAAGATTTATTCGATAAATCTGAAGAAAAAAATCCTGGAAAAACATGATTTGTATAAATAATGCATAAAGGTTATGGCACAGTGCTGCCTCAAAGGAAAAACTTTACAAAGTCAAAGAGAACTCATCTATTTTCAACATATGGGCCCCAAAAATCCTGTGTACAAATTTCACTTAAAGCCCTCCTATAGGGAATCCAATAGGCTGACAACATGTGGACCAAGAGGAAGTAGTGATCTGAATAAACATGAGGTGTACCAGCTCATTTCAGTGTAAGGCATCACGTCATACATGCCTGAGCATCTTCTATTCCTCTTCTTAATGAATCATGTATCAACACCCTTGTCACCTTGGGCTCTAAGCACTGAAGCAGCTCTTTCTGCAGCTGAAGAATCTTAAAGAGGTTGAAAGACTGAGAGAGTCAGGGTTTTTACTCTACAGGGAGAATCTCAATCGAATTCAACACAGTTATTCAAATGGGGTTTTGTGTAGGATAAAGGTGGAAATTATTATCTCATTATTGTACTCGAGTGCACATGGTTCACTGTAACTGTGTTTATATATATATAAATCATAGTGCCTTACCTTTATATTTTTAAATATATAATATATTTGCTATGTTTACTTTGCTCACTGTTACAAAGAAAAAAAAATGTGTTTAACCCCAGATGACAGTACGTCAATTAAAAAACAGGATGTACAAGTTTAAATAATTCAATTTCGTGACCCAATCAAGATAAAGCAATTACCTGCTGAACGTCTACCCTTCAGGTGCCAAATGCATAGGCAGCAGCAGCAATGTCTGAGACAGTGCAGACAGATGAGCATCCCTGGCCCAATTCATCTCATATGTTTTAATTTAGTTTTGAAAGCTTCAAAGGAAACAGCATGATAATGATTTGCAAAATTATGTAAGCCTAAACCCGAGGAGATATCAGCATTTCACAGCCTGCATTCAATCTGCGGATACAAGTACCTCTAAAAGATTAGCTAGTCAAATGTGTTAGACTAGCTAGCCAGGTCTTTTGATGTTTTACCTCTATGAAATCTCTGTATTTAACTTAACATGTACTGGAGCATTTGCATGTTGCTCTAATTATATCTTATGCCGATACAGCCTACAGGTAACAGTCAGGGTCATCTTCGCTTGATAGCAAACTCTTGCTGCATTCAAATGGGACTCGTGAGCTCGTGATTACGCCATGGGAAGTTTTGTACACGAAATGCTTGGTGTTCAGGTGGGAAAATGTTATGAGAAAACAGCTGTCATAGGCCCTTCTTATGGTCTGTTCTCATGAGCACGCTATACACGACCCCATTTGAAGGCACCATATGAAGCTAGCTGTCTTCTGAACTAGTGTGCTAACATTACCTTTGCTCATGTAATACTTATAATGGAGCTCACTCAGTTAGTTAATGTAATTGTTTAAAAATACATTCCTCGGATTTAGTACTTTTTCAAAGTAGATCTAAAAAGTACATTTTCCCCAGACAACTTATTTACTCTTAATGAGTTCATATAGCACCACTGGAGTGGACTGTACCACGAGCTTTCTCCATCATACTGTCCTGGAGTGTTTAGTTCCTTTCAGACAAATAATAATCCCAAGTCCTCCACCATTGACACACAAGATAGCACTCATAATCACTTCTGCTCTCCTTCTACCCATTTCACCTGATATGATATCACTAGTAGTCATTTACTGTGCTTGTTCTTCTTTATCAAATAAAGCAGAGTTCTTTCTCTGTAAAAGACTAGACTGTCGGCGACACAGCGGATGTTGGAAGAAAATTCTGCTAATCACCCGTAACACAAAAACTGTAATGCTGTAATTCTCGCCGCAATTTTAGTCCCCTTTCCACAGAACATCTTTTTATGTCAGTTTAAATAATTGTGGCTGTTGTACAGGACTCTGTATTTTTAACAAGCATAAAGTAAGTCACAAACAAGCACTGAAATAATAAAATAATGACGCTTTGTCCCAGCTGGCACAGATGAATAATTAATGACAGCACACTGATCTAATGTTTATCTCAGCCCTTTGGCACTAGTAGTATTTCCAGCGATACCTCATTCACGCTCTATACACGTTTTCACACATTTCAGCTTCTAATAAAGATCCAGTTTGATCCAAAGAGTACTCTTTTGAATATACACCAGTTTGCAGGCGTGTTCTGTGTATTTTTGCCCAGCACTATTGTGAACCTTAATATTTCAGAGCTTTTAATATTTCAGAGCTTTTTTTTTTTTTTTTTGCCCAATGCAGCTGATTCTAACCTCACCCAATTTACAATGATTTTTTTTTTTCCAATAAAGAGAGCGTCAGCATAGAGTCACTACTTTTAGCCATATTTACTTTAAATAGGCCTAGCACACCAATATTTGGATATATCCTGCAGCAAAGCCCTTGGGAATTTCCAGTTTTATCCGCTTTACACTATAAAGGGAGAAATTTTTTTGTTTGGACTGTCATACATCATAAGAGCAATATTAAAAATTGTACAATGAATTCCTTGCATACCTCATGGGTATAGGAACCTTCTCAATGTTTAATATGTCTAGTAAAGCATGAAATTAAAATGTACTATTATTAGTAGGAGTAGTAGTAGCAGTAGTAATTGTTGTTGTTGTTGTATCCATTATTGCAAAATTGTTATCATAAAAACAATATTTTTTATATGTTTGGGAACTGAACACAAAAAGTCTATATGCAAAAAGTCATTACAGGAACCCAACTTATTTTGTCTGCAAAATTGTTACGCAAAGTCAAATACAATGGGTTTATGGAGGCAATTACAGGACAGGATTTTCTGTTTGTTTTGCCCTGGAAAACATTCATACCAGACAGACAACAGAAGCAAATCGTTCCCTTTTCTCACCGCCCATCTCACCTGCTTAATATTCAACACATGACCCGTGTTCATTCGCTTCAGCATGGAGGTTTTAATGGACTGAGCATTCACTCTGTAATTTCCTCTCTGAACATTAAACATTTTCTAATTATGTGTTTTGGCACGTTGATCTTAGATGGGCAGGCGCGAAGAGGTGAACTGGGCTTTTTATCTGTAGCAATCTGAGTTCATTCCACACCACAGTGTGATTATATGCAAGTAAGCACAGCAAGAACATTTTGTTCCCCGGCTTTCAGTAAAAAAAAATATTTTGCTGAAAAAAAAACAGCATTCAGGCATGTAAACAAATGTGAAAGAAGCTCCATGCTCGCCTTGTTTCAATTAATGTGATGTGCATTAAGTTTCTGCTCACACTTTCAGCCTTTGCTCAGGCCATGATACGATGCAGAAATGAAAACAATTATTATCTTGTATTTAGTTACAAGGTGTTTTTTGGACAGCAAAGCAATCAAAAAGTCTCTGATGAGTCTCTGATTCTCTTAATCCTTGACTCAATCCCATACTCAGATAAAGTCTGTGTTTGAACATATTTCTGACCTTTGTAGATTTTGCTTTGTAAGTTTTTTTCAATACTTTTTTCAAATTTTAAACCATCTAGCTAATAATAAAAGCATATTTTTTGGCTACACATCAGAAACTAACAGAAGCGGAAGGATTGATGTAGCAGTGATAATCATGACGATACTGTGGATCCTGCATTTATTTTCAGTGACCCAAGGCCACACTCAGATAAAAACAGTTTTTGAAGAGACCCAGTACTCACCAGTACAAGTATCAGCACTTTGCATAATATCCCGGTACTTCACGTTACCCTCGTCTCAGTACACAATCAAATTTAAAACCATCTAGCTAATAACAGTGTTTTTGAAAACACATCCAAACTAATAGAAGTGGCAGTCCATAGCATCTAAAATAATTTCAATAGACTCATATTCAAGCCAAAATTTTGGATATTTTAATATTTTGGATAGTATTTGCTTTGAATGACTAAATATTTTGGAACAAAGCAGAAGCAGGCAAGAATTTTCCTGTCAATCAATCAGCTATACAGACCAAAGAAGTAATAAGTAATATAAGTAAAATAAGTAACATACATTATATTTAGTACGTTATTCTCTACTGAGCTTCAAGATTAACATTCAGTTAAAACCGGTAACACATACACACATCCATGTCACAAAGGGGAGAACCAGCTCTTTTTTTTCCACTCTAAGCAAACAAATTTAAAGCCAGTTACCATCAGCTAAAAAGGTTAGAGACCGGAAACACTACAGCACTGAGCTGAATTGAGGGTCAAACCTCTCGAGATGATTACATACAGCTTATTAAGCAATTAAGCACAGTGAGTTTGCATTGTAAATGTTGCATCATGAGTGCATGGTCTGTCTGATTAGGAGTAGAATTGCAGACCTTATCATATCAAAAAGGATATGAAGCACTTCCTGTAAACCATACAATGAGAGTGAATTCACAGAGCATGACGTGAGTCTAGTCGCTGTCACAAAATGAGTAATGGCTTCACTAAATTGTTTTCGTCACGTTCAGCAACAGAAATGCAAAACGGTAATAAAATATGTTTAACAGTGTATATTAAACAGTGAAATGTTTTGATATCTTCAATTTGTTATTTTCTCCCAATATTATGGAAGCCCTGTGCTGCAAGCTGTAAAAGAAATGTGTCATTATTTCAACTGAATACCATTATTTCAAGTAATTGTCAGTATTTAGACTTAACAACTCATTACTTCCTATGCTGTTTCACAGATTGTAAGATACCAGACATTGCTTTAGTGGAATCCATTTAACACATTTATGTCTAGTGATTGGAAAAGCACTTAAATGCATTTTGCTCAAGTTTTGGGTCATGGCATTCTTTTTGGTTTGAACTTGATGTACTTATTTATAAATACATTTAACACAAAAACCTACTGACCAAGTATCCCTATCAGAACCATTAACTAAACCTAAAGAGTAAGATACACTGAAACTAATAAACATATATAAATGTTAATAATTTATTAAAACGAAATAACTTGAATGATTTTTACTGACAAATCTAAGAGCAAATATAGCTGCAAGCAGCGATGAGGGGGCCAAGCCGTACAGCAAGGCAGAGTCACAAAGGTAACTTCTGCTGATCATAAGCACTGATGGCAAGTTTTATGTCAACTCACCAAATATTGGGTGTAAATGAGATATGACCTCATATCCTGTTTGGCGCATTCGCCAACGATTCCAATGGACTGTAACGGACAAATGTTTTTGAAAATGAAAAAATCCATCTGATAACTTTTGTGAATGTTGGTCCAAAGATCATCTCTGCCACATTTGATGAATATTGGACAAAATTTGTGCCCTGTGAAAATTTTTTCATTTTAAAATATGGCAGCGGTGTCATTTAAGTTAACAAATTGGCACGTCTCATCTTTGGACTCTCTCAAAATTGTTCTTCATGTTTGGTAAGGGAAACACATCAACAAGTATGAGGCAAAAATTAGTTTTTGCTTTTTGCAGTGCCCCCACTGGACAAATGATTGACAAAATGTTTTGCACATCCTCAAGAAGGCATCCCAAGTTCATATACCAAGTTTGATGTCAACATAACAACGTGTTGCTGAGGTATGACCTTAACTTATGACCTTCATGTTTGGTGGTGAATTTGATTGGCTGTTCTGGACAAATGGTTTTGACAATCAAAAATCCAACTGATAATAAGGGTTGGTCTGAAGATCATCTGTGCCATGTTTAAATGACAATTAAGCAAACTTTGTGGGCTGCGAAAAAATATTTAAGCATTTTAATAAAATCCAATATGGTGGCCACATCAATTAGATTTACATGTAAAATTGTTATGTCTAAAAACAATAAAAGCAGTAAAAGCAAACACATAACTGTTACTAGCCAAAACACATTCTCACAGCGCCTCCCAGTGCTTTCTCAGAATGGGTCCCAGAATGTTTTTTTGTTTATTCTTCATAAAATCCCATAAGGCAGAACATCCAATATGGCAGGAATTTATGTGACGGGGTGTGTTGAACTCGGCTTGAGCCAAGGAATCCAATGATACCTACGTTTCAAAATGTTACATGCATAAACGCACCTCCATATTTGACCCTTGGTGGCGCTAGAGCAGTCAAGGTGCAAAAAATGAAACTTGCTGAAAAGAATCAGGGCACTGTCCCCAATCAGTGGGCCAAATTTCAGAAGTTTTTATCACACAGCTACCTAGCCTAGCCAGAAGAAGTAGATGAAAAGGTAGATGCGTAAAGGGAGCATAAGCAGCTTTGCTTCTTGGCCCCCAGTTATTTTCTAAATATTGTTAATTTGCCTTATAGAGGCTCCAAAAAGGTTACACAGATAAAGTGCAGTTTAATTACCCAGTATAAACAAACATGTTATAAGTCATTAAATTTTCTGCTGATATAGCGGTTCACATTTCACATTAACTAACTGCTGACCTATCCTAAATAACAAAATATACACAAACGATGATGCTTTCAATGATCTGACTTAATATTTGCATCTGGGAGACAGTACAGATTAATCATTATTTGGTGTACAAGATTCACGGGAATAGTTTCTTCCTTAAAACCGTCAGGGAGCTTGTAAATATCTACTGTTACTGCACTCTTCTGCGTCATCTTTCTCCACTATTGAAATGATAATGTGTTAGAAGAAGCACATTAATATAAATTTGTGATCTGAGCAAAACAATCAACATTTTCTGACCAATCAGACGCAAGTATTCAACAGTGCTGCTTAAGTGGGATTTGCCACCTTATTGGTATGAATTAATGCTGTGTGTTAAAGTTCTATTCTGGACAGAATTAAAGGCTATTCATCCTTCTTAAATTCAGAATAAACTAGTTTTAGTCTCAAATGAGCTAGCTTGAGGCTTAATGAGCAAATATTTGGGAGTCTAACGTTACCTGTAATAATAAGGAAAAAACATGCATTATGTATTTATTTTGGTGGTGATCTGCAATTTGTAATTTCAGGCTCATGTGATTTACTAGGCTCATCTGGTATTTATTAGGAATAGAGTTCTGCCGATGACAGCTTAGCCAATCAAAATGAAATTGAGTCTTTATAGATTTGTCTATATGGTTCTGTAAGTACTGTAGCAGTTGTGAGTAATTGTAAGCAAGCAGTCATTTATATAGAAACACTCAGACTTGATGAAGAGTCTCATCTTCTGACTTTATGGATCTAGGACAACTAATTGAATTTACTTAAACCAAGATCTGCTCAAATTTCTGACAAAGTGCATAAAAGCTTGTTTTACAAGTGAACACTTGTAAAAAAAAAAAAAAAAAAACACCTTAATCCTTTAGGCTTCAATAACCACTAGGGTTAAAATTAGGAAACTGCATAGCAACCAAAGTACAACAGAAATCACCGTGAATGTACAATGGTGCTATTCTGGACTGTTCTAATGTATGGTAATTATGTGGAAAATCATGAGAAGATGTTAATTTTGTGGAGTATCACTTTAACTGAAAGTGGCCTTTTTTTCAAGTCAGGTTAATGTCTGTTAATGTGGACTTTGATCGTTTCACCAATTTCCAATTATTACCAGGTACCCTCAGTCCCTGAAGGGCCTTTACAGAATTTCACTGAATGAGATTGTTATTTATTGTTTTAAAATCAGCTTCCCAACCACACCTCGCTCTGAGACATATGATTTCCCTTTATCTTACTGCAATGAGCCTAGAGTATTATTCTCTTGTCTGCTGAAGCCCTGATACATCCTGACGTAGCTTCCATTTGTTCTCATCTCGTGTGTGCTGCCTTCTCAGCTGTGCTCGTTTGAAAGACATATCCCCTAAGGGGACTCCAAATGGCACTTTCATAGAAAACACAGCTTCCTGAACACAACAGATTCCAGGAAATTGGAGTGATAACGCCTCTAACAATGTTAAATTGCCACTGGGGCAGATGCATTCTCAGTGCTGTAAAACACTACGTTTTAACCTCACATAAGCTGGAAGGGAGGGGAAGGAATTTATAGCAATACATCGGATCTCATTTGCATTATGGTGACACTGAACATGTTATATTAAACATATGAAATCTTTAGGCAATATTGAAATAATGCTTACATGACATGACATGATATGTCTGTGACTCATAGTGACCGTCTGCTTGGATATAAAATTATTGGGTGATATTAGGGATAAGATTAAAGCATGGGTATATTAATATATATGGTCATTTATGAAATAGGACAGGTGTCTTGGGAGCAATAAAAGCTTGAGGTCAATGGATCTTCATGACTGGAGACAAACCTCAGTATTTTGGTGAACAGTGAGCCATCAGGTGGCATTTATTGAGGACATAATTGTCATTCATGCAGGTTCTACCAGTTCCATACAAGGCCTCAGGAGTTCCATCAGAACCTTTGGGCTCTTGGTCTCCTCCCTGAATAAAGCCCTTACATCATGTTCGCTCAGTGTGGATGGATGACCTGCTACAGGAAGAGTCTCTGTGGTTCTTAACTTCTTCAATTTAAAAATGATTGAAGCCACTGCCTGGACTGTCTTACCTGAAGAAACTTTTCCTCAAATTTCTGCCTTGACACAATCATGCCTTACAAATTTAAGGACAATATCTTTGCTCTCATGGCATGCTTTTTATCAGTATCACAGTTGCCGGTACAATCTTTATTAACAAACCAAAATCAGTCACAATCGTAGTCGTAGTAATCGTAGTGATCAAAACATGACATGTAAGAACAATGCAGAAAAAAGACTAATCAAAAACCTAAAGAACTGGGGAAAGGTCAAACCCAGAAAATCATCAAAAACACGCAGATTTAACTGGATTTAAAAACAAAAACTAAATCTCACAAAGATCATGTGAGCGTGACCTGCTTACATGCACTGAGAAAATGACTAAAAACAGGAAACATATTTGTTAGTGCTTAGGTGAATGAGATAAATGTGATGTGGTGCATTATCCAGAGTATATTGCAGAGAGCTGACTCCTGGATAAACAATGGAGCTGGAAGTGACAGGGAGCTGTGGAGGTTTATGTGGAGACAGAGCGTATTTCTTTCCAAATCATGTCCAATTAAGTGAATCTACCACAGGCGGATTTTAAGCAATTTGGAGAAACATCTCAAGGACGTTCTAGAAATGGGATACGCTTGAGATCAATTGCAAGTGTCACAGCAGAGCCTCTGAGTACTTATGTAAATGGAAGAGTTTCATTTTGTATTTTTAATACATTTACAAAACTTTGTGAAACCCCTTTTTTGCTTTTAAATGGTGAAATGGAAATGAAGTGAAGGAGTATGAATATTTTCTAAATGAGATGTAATTAAATTAATATAATGGCTATTATATCTCCATAACAGATTACAAGATCTTAAAAGGTTTTTGCATAAGCCCTACCAAGGAGCTTAACTGCTGGTTGTCGTTTAAATGTCTGCCCCGTACATGGCCTTAGGTAGCAGCTGTATGTGCTACTAATTTAATTGTAATGCTCTTAGCCAATCAGTGCAGAAGTTGCTGCTAATGCCACCGATCCCTTCATTGCCCCTGTCAAGCAATTACCCTCAAGCTTTTATAGATATCTGAGCTGTGAACTAGGGAGCACTGAATTGACACAGACAGCCTAATGTGTTTTTTTCTATTGTATTGTACAGCCAATTCCTAGAACTAACCCATGGCGTGTTTGGGTGCTGAACTCTTAATAGCATTCTAGGAAAATAATAGGCCATTACTAACCCTTAGTCTGACATGAGACTGCTTGTGTTGTTCATGCATCCATCTTACGCCCTCCAAGATTTAAGCATTGCATAAGTTTATCTCATTACAGGCTTAATTCTCTGAAGGCAGATACAATTGCAGCAAAACCAACAAGCTGGACCTCCGGGATCTGAGAATTGTCTTTACAAAGAAAGCAATGTTATTCCCTTGGGTCAGCATAGCCTTGGGGAAAATGACTAAGGTGTTATGGACTAGCAAGCCAAGGGACAATTTAAGCAGTAAACAGCCTGGTTCTGCTGACAAAGCTGATAAGATTATCAAGGCAAGCTAGTCAAGCCTGAACAAGTGATTGTGTAACTTCTAATTCTTCAAAAGCTCATGCAAAGCCAATTAAATGAAGCTTTTGTCCTTTCATAGATCCGTCCCTGGCTGGCCACCAACTGTGCTTTCACTTAGTCTAATCCATGACTCACTAGAAGAATGTATCAATCCACGGATTACCTAACATGATGATCTGCATGTGGCAGAGCTCCACAGCTAAATTATTTATACTGCCTAAATGTTATTTCCAGGGCTGGCTGATATGAAAGCGCTAGCAGGGATAAGCTCTCCCGGTGTTTCCAAATAAAAAGACATCAGTATATGGTTTCATTTCTGGCATCCACATCAGATCATTTGCTTAAACTGAATATTACTTAGGACCTAGAAAACTAAACAGAATGGAGATGAGGCTGGGGATGATTTCTTTCTAGTACAGACTGTAGATTCATGCAGCTTATCAGTAACAGTTGTGTAATTATGCCAGAACTGATTTGCATTTGTCCTGATATTTTACTATGCAGCTGCTTTTGAGTATCTAATCATTTGCCCCAAATGATTCCTATTCCACGACTGAAGAGACTTCATGATATAATGTTTTGCTTAACTTGAATAATTTCATCGTCAAGCCATTCATAGATAGTCTAATACTGCTCATTATCCCTCTCATTTACTATCACAACCAGCCATTACTGTTATTTCCCCAATAGTAGTTTTAGTTTGAAGGAAACAGATGGGTGTGCATTTGCAAAATAAGTCATACTGAATAGATAAGACCTTTTACCAGACTAAATTCAATATCTGCACTGAGATCTGCATTCGGTTTCATAGTCAAGATAATCAAGTCAGGAAATCGAACTACAATAGCCTCTAAATATGGAGCCAATCTAATTTGAGTTGTATGAATAAACAAGTCAGTAGAAGAAATCTTCTTTAATCACAAAGTGGAGCATTATAGTGAGCTTTTGGTTAAATTAAAATGTAAACAGGGTCTCATGATCCAACTATAAATTATTAATGACAGTCTCAGGATAGTGTTTGTAGTTTTAGAGTCATGTCAAGTTCAGAAATACACTATAACAAAAGTTTCATATAGCAGACTAAAGGATTTTTTTGTTTGTTTTGGCATTCTGGGAAACCATAAAAGGATCCATATAGAATGCATTGGTGGAGCACTCGGTATAGAGCCCAGTGCTGACATTAGGTGGACATAAACAGGTAGTTATTATCTATTCATGGAACCATATTCTCATTCATTACAGCACCAATCTAGCAAGAAATGACCTTATAATATTTAATCGGAAAGTAGGAGGTACTGATGAAATAATGAGATCCAGTAGATATGGCCCCGAGATCGAAATGCTCTGATCATCAAAATTAGACTGCACAAAAGTTCTCAAATAAACGTGAGAGGATGTGTCATCATATGTTACAGCTTTTCATGGTCTACGATCATACACAATAAGGCTTTGTGTACTTATTCTACCAAGATCACTTTACTTCTCATCCTGTTATTCTGTGTACTTAACAATTACTGTCTAATAACTACTAGTACTGTTGAATACTTATTACATTGTGTTGCACATGTCATTCTGCTGGAACTATAGCTCTGTATATTCATCTACTCTTACACTTTTCACACTTCCCTTACCAACCACTTTATTTTGAACCCTGGGAAGGACAGTCTGAATTCTCTGTTGGAATGGATTCCACAAGGTGTTGGAAATATTGCTTAGAGAATCTGGTCCATGATTGCATCACAAAATTGCTGCAGATTTGTCAGCTGCACATTAATGCTGTGAATTTCCAGTTCTACCACATCCCAAAGGTGTTCAGGAAGGGCACTGAAATACACTAAACTCACTGTCCTGTTCATGCAGCCATTTTGGGACTTGTGGTTTGAGACATGTTGCATCATCATGTGGAAAGTATTTGTAAAGGAATGTATGTCGTCAGATAGACTGTGGCACTCAAATGATGCGTGATTGGGATTAAGGGAAAACATTCCCCATACTGTTACACCACCAGCACCAATATGAACTTTTGATATAAGACAGGTTGGGTCCATGGATTCATACCATTGATACCAAATTGTGACCCTACCATCTGCAAAAATCACAGCAACAAATGCTCTTCCTCTCACAAGAGAAGAATCTGATGTGGCCTTCTTCTGCTGTAGCCCATCTGCCTCAAGGTTCAGTGCTTTCTGAGATGCTTTTCTGCCCACCATGGTTGGAAATAGTGGTTATTTGAGGTCCTGTCAGCTCAAACCAGCCTAGCGATTCTCCTCTAACATCTTTCAGCACAATGTTTCCGTGTAAACTCAAGAAACTGAATGAAAAATATTCCAAGAGATCAGCAATTGTTCAAAAACACCCCAGCACCAGTCTGCTACCAACAACCACGCCATGGTCAAATCGTTGAGATGACATTTTTTTCCATTCTGATGTTCGATGTGATCTGAAGCTCTTCACTACTATCGGCGTAACTATCTGCATTGCGCTGCTGCCACATGATTGGCAGATTAGATAATTACATGAATGAGCAGGTGCAAAGGTGTTCCTAATAAAGCGGCCACTGAGCTGCATATTCTGTAGTCCTAGTTTTGGAGCCTACATGGTATTTTGCCAGACTGCTACTTCAAAAAAGATTATTATTCCTTTTTGGTGTTTGCACATTTCCATAAAAGATGTTCCATTTTGAAGACTATAATTTGCGCCCTTTTGTTCACAGGGCAGAATGACCCTTTTGTCCGCCTCTGCTTTTTTTTCTGCTGGGCTACTCTTGGCTACTGACCTCTCGTCGAGGATTTAGGCTTATGGAGGTAGGCCAGCTTTAGCCATTCGTATGCATGCAGCAGACTGTATGCTCCAATATCAGTGAGTCGGCTAACATTCTCGATCAAGCGTAGCATGTACTTAAATCATTCAAATTGGTTCTCAGCCATCTCCCTCCTGACAGAGCTCCGCTTCGTACCGCCTTGTTCTCCCAGGCACACCACAGTAACAATTACAACGGTGTCACGAAGACATGTAATAATCATGCAAATTAGCCTCTGCTGCATTCGGTTTGCTGTCACCGCTGCCAGAACCACAACTGGGTGTTTGTGTGCGGACTGGCCACACGCCAGTTCTTGCACTTATTGGTAAAGAAGAAAGCACTGAGCATGCATGCATCATAGAAAGCTTTTTTTTTAACGACAGGGAGTGGAGCATGATTTACTTGATGTTCTCCATGTTCTGTTTTAGATGTTTACCTGCAACACACAGCTGCTTGCTGTCCAGTTGCTATCCAGTGTAATCCAAAGCAGCAGGCGCCAAGTACCTAATGAATGATCTAGCGATGCTAATGTCCTCCAGCAGCAAAAAATTTGGTGGTAATAAAATCTAACGCGAGCCAGGAAGCATGAGATATGGACTCGTAAAAGCCAGTGTTGTAAGCATGAGCTTCACCTGCAATCAGCCATCAATCATTTATAGCTTAATGTTTATTTCTAAAAGATTAGGGCTCGTCTGTCTGGGTTGAGCATCTGAAAACGATCTTCCAGTTTTATGGAGGAAAGGGATGTTATATCTCCATCGCAAGTGCATCATTTATAGATATCTGCAGACTATTAATGAGCATGTTTGTCATTCTTTATAAATCATTCCCAGCAGTGTTGCAAGGTGTGCGCTGCTACTCAGCCACAGAGGAGTGTCACACAGTTTAGCCTTTCCGCTTGACCAATCTGAGGCTTTATATGTACAGAACAAGTCCTGAGATGATCGACAGCTTGAGTTTTAGAAAACTTCTCTTTTAATAATACGTTCATAGTTTTAAGTCATGTTTCGGTCTTATTTTTAAAAGCCAGGCTGTGACTATTGACAGTTGTCATGAGAAAAAGGCAGCATAATACACTGTTCTTGTAATGTATTGCCAGGAGAAATGTCACTCCGATAGCTAAAAACACTGAACATGGGTTCCTGGTTTTTGCCCTGCTGTTAGAAATAACCCCTGAAAGCATTAGAGAACTCTTTTTAACCAAGAAGTGAACAATACATTGTAAGCAAATCTTCGGTAGAAGGGCCAGTTGACACATTTTAAACTGTACTTTTCTTGTTTTCACCTTGCCTGGCTTTTTGTTCAGTGTTATATTCCAAGTCCTCTTTGCTGCTCGAGTGCTATGACATTTCTTTCAGGATTTGACAGCTAGCGATCTGCTTATATGCAGTAAATCTCTCCTAAAAAAAACAAGGAGGCTCAGTTCATGGTGCGCTTGAGTTCCTTTGACATACCAGATCTGGAGGGACACCAGATTTTTTTTGTCTATGTTCGCATGTCAAACTGATTCTCATTGTCCAAAAGCTCCTGATCTTCTGATGGCCTAAATTTAGCATCATCCCAAAGAAAAAATATATATTTCTCTATACTAGACATCATCTGGCTTTACAAATTCCTATGGCGGACATGCTGTATATAGATGCTGGGTGTGTGACCGAATACAAATACATTGTTTAAATTGAACAGATAATGTGTTTTAACTGAATACATATGCAGACATATGCAGGCTGAACATTATTCCTTTTTTGTTTGTTATTTGAAAGCTTGCCAGATTGGATTATAGGGCATCTGGCTGACACAAGAGGTGGGATCCATGCAGGATGTTACACAGCAAAACTGGGCATAAGCAAATAGTCAGATAGGAAGCTCAAATAAAGACTGTGTTCATTAAATTAGGCTAGTTTATTTTTTTGGAGATAGAACCAACTAAATTCATTAGAAAATTTGACAAGCAGGTAGAAGCAGAAAAAATAACTGCTTGAGTGGGACTAAAGACATTGAGACCAATTCTGAACTGGAGTGATGTAGCTAGCTGAGGTTGAGGAATTGTCGGAGCCATGCTGACATTTCTACCTCTATGTTTTTCTGAGTGCTTTCCAGTGTTAGGTCCAGTTCATGACTCATATTTCTGTCCATCCATTATCTATACTGCTCATCCGTCAGCGTCGTAGAGTAGCTGGAACAAATCCCAGCTGACTTCAGGCGAGAGGTGGGGTACACCATGGACAGTCTTTCGCAGGACTAATACAGAGCGACGAACAACCATTCACACTCATGTTCACATCTATGGGCAATTTAGAGTAGCCTTTTTAACGTAATCTTTATGTCTTTGGACTGTGGGAGGAAACCTGAGCACCCATAGGAAACCCACACAGGCATGAGGAGAACACGCAAACACCCCAATCAGCTGTGAGGTTCGAACCCACAACCTTCTTGCTGTGAGGTGACGGTGCTAATCAATCCACCGCTGTGCCTCCCAGCTCATATTGATTTGTTAAAAAAAAAAAAAAACATCTGGTGCAGACAAATTAGAATCAGATAGTATCATTGTTTAACACCTCTAGTAATTCTTTTGGAATGTTAGCGTCCATCAGAATTCCTTATTAATTTCCATGGCATTTTGTTCCTGTGACACACCTCTAGCAAAAAAGTGTGCAAACTATTTTAGGATTATTCAGCCTCAGGCATAAAAAAAAAATCCTACACATAAATGTCAAATTCCAAGAATCCTATATTACCTGTGAAATTACTGTGTGCTACGTATCATATACAAAGCAAAGTCATTTCCTTCCATACTACTCTGGCTTTGGGAGACAAAAACTCATTAAAGTTTCCACGCATGTGGAAACTAATGCCTGACCACAACCAAGAGTACAGGACAGTCATAACAAATTACTCCAAAATGGCTGCTTGGAAACCATGACTCTAGATCAGCTCAGTGTGCACAGCCTTAACAACTTAATACCCTTAACAATCCTCATAATCCTAACAGGAGTTATAATTAAGAAGTTAGTTTAGTACATGTATATCCATTTCCCTCAGCTCACAGTAATACAGCAGCTAATTCATGTGTGACAGGGAGGCAAGGGAAGCTCCGATCTGTCAGATGTGTGTTTAGCCTCTGCCTCAGAAGGCATTTTCGTCAAATATGAGCACAGCTGACACAGACAGTTAGTCACGCAGTAACGCTGCCCTAAGCGGCGGAAAAGTTCAGGACTGCAGGACAAAATGTGCTACAGCACTGCGCTCCAGTGTGTGCTCCATGAATAACACAGGTCTCTTCCTGAGGCACACAATAGACCATTATAATAAGATTTTGGTTACCTAAAAATGTAAACACATGATCTCAAGACCCCATTTGTATGAAACAGTACTAATGTTAAAGGTTAGAGTATATGTTTATATCTTTTTTTCTTTTCTGAAACGTGTCTAAAAATATCAGATATTGTAAAAGGGGGACATTTGTTTCATCTTTTTCCTCAGTCTTTGTGTGGAGAACAAGGTCACAAATTTCTGATTTGCAATATCTGCAATATGCCTCTTTATCCTCACCTGGTATGGCCATTGTACACTCCATAATCAATCTTTCTCTTGCCCAATCTTGCAATATATTTTACAACAGAAATGGTTCTGTACCTTGTACTGGCCATCCACTGTCAGCACTTACACTTTCCCTTGGTTTGCCATCGTGTATGTTTGCGGAAACTGATTTGATGTATTCAATCGCAAGCATAAATTACCACCCACGGACTTTCTTTTTCCACTTGACACCTTGTTCCACTACAATTTTACTAGAATTGAACTAATCATAGGACCGCATTCATCTAAAATTGAACAAAACCTTGCTTTTTTGAGTCGGATCAGGTTCAAATATATATTTTTAGATTAAAAGAAGGTTCCATCCTAAAGGGTTTTTTGCTTTGTCTGTTTGAGGAACCAGGGGTACTTAACTAAAAGTTCCATTATATTATAAATTTTGGAATCAGTTTTAACAACCTTTTAATGCTTAAGCATTACTGTGTCATTCAGGGCTATCAATAAGACTCATAAATTTAAAGTGACTATGTTTTGAGATACGTCTTTAAACATTATGTTTCTCATCAACTTTCAATATTATACTTTCAGGGTGACATGGTGGTGCAGTGGTTAGCACTGTCGCCTCACAGCAAGAAGGTCCTGGGTTCGATCCCCGGGTCACCCAGGGTG
>JAQQZR010000015.1:17364615-17383527 GCA_030068235.1 Notoglanidium macrostoma | reverse complement strand
TAGATAGATAGATAGATAGATAGATAGATAGATAGATAGATAGATAGATAGATAGATAGATAGATAGATAGAGATGCAATGTCTTCCTGATTGGCAGAGACATAAGTCATGCATTTGTGCACTTTATAATTAGTGTGTTGCTTTCACATATCTGTTCATTGCACTATATTCCCACTGGGAAATGGGGTTTACATAATATTTCCAAATGGGAATGTTTGAACAATTAGTGATAATTAGTATTGCCCATATTATTTCCCAGAAGCCCATGAAATAAAATAAACACATGTAAAAATTAAGTTTTTCATTTCTGAGAATTAATTAATCAGTGTTATGAAATTCTGGTATTAACTCCCCGATGAGAGCGTGATCCAACTGCAGGTGTTTTGGTCTATAAAAATAGATATTGCAGGTCATTAGGGTGAATTTCCTGCTTTCACCTGGAAATGAGCATTGTGTGTGATAAATCTCTGTGAAGTGATAAGGCCAAGGCTGCAGGTGTTTAATCGAGCAGACCCACGGTCAGTTATTCAAAGCCATGCTAATCAACATCAGCCTTTCAAACATGCCCGAAGGCACAGATGTGTGTGTGTGGGCGTGAGACACACAACAGGAAAGACTGGATGTGTGCTTGTTTAAATCAGACTGCAATTTAAGTCTTGTCGGAGGTGAGTCTATTTTGAAAGACTTTTAGAGGCACATAAAACGAAGATGCTGAGGAGTTCATACATACCCTGAAGAGCTAGCGAATGTATAATACATCACTGAAAGCTTATGAATATCAGCAACATTAAAAAAAAAAAAAAAAAAAAAAACTGTTAAGAATGGGGATTTTATTTCTCAGAAGGAAGTAAACATCATTTGCTCCCCTTACATCTTTTTTACATTTCGCAGTGCCTGCATCAACTTTTTTTTTTTACATTTAAATTTTATCCTTGATTAGTAGTGTTCCAGGGACCTCATTTATAAGTGATGCATACAGATAAAAGAGGGCATGCAACGTTTTTCAATTCAAAGATTACCATTTGGGAAAAAAAGAAAAAGAAAAGAACCATCCCTGGACATTAGTGCGGTGAATTAGTGAAATGAATTATTAATGAACGATATGAATATCCACATTGTAAACAACATTAGAAGTATCACAGAGGAACGTTTTATTATAATACCTGGACAAAATCAATGGTTTTCATCAGTCTTTCATGTCAAACAGCTTCATCCCATTAGCACTGAAGTAACCATTTATCTCATAGCCCGGGTGTTTTGTAGAGATGGATTTTGGGTCGAGAAGATTACTTTTGGAATCAGAAGCATTTTTTCAACAACAACCAGAAAAAGAAAATTACTTCTTTTACTTTTATTTGCTATGCATGTTTAAACTTAATACACCTCATGGAGATGTGATACACCTCGATGCTGTAACTGTAGTGCATGGCACTCGTTCAGAACCCTGCTGTGTTACATACATCAACTGATGATGGTAGAGAAATTTACACAAGGTAGATTTCAGATAAGCATGCATGGAAGTTTGACGGATGATGGATATTTGTTTCTGAAAAAGGGAACACACTGATAAATATAATGTCCAGTACTCTAGCATAAACAAGCATTGACATATTCAGAGAATAATGTACAAAATGTTACATAATCATGAACATGTTCATTTCCCTTATCATGAATTCACACACAGGATGCATTGTGTAAACATCATGTCACGAGTCACATCAAGACCCTATCGATCAGTCTACACCGGGCGCACCTCAGCTACAGTTCTGTACAAGCTTCTGTTTTTGGCAACTCAATCAAACAAGCATTTGATTATGTGAAGAAGATGAATGTACATTTTCAGTTTTTGTTTTGAGAAAAAAATGAACTGTCGTTCAGTTCCTCCTTAGTTTTCTGTATGAATGTCCCTCAGTTTGAAACTCACATTATTATGAATGATCATGTAACAGGATATAAGATCAAGATGAGGAAATCTGCTCCACACACCACCATGCTAGGTGGCCAAACTGTTCTAAAACGGGTGCTAATACAAGAGGGAAGATGAATCCGTGTTGCTAAATCCTCTTTGCTCTCAAGCTATTTTCATTACAAAGCCTATTTTGCCTGTTGCGATCTACCAGCTGTATTATATTGAATAAATAGCTGGTATATATGTGCTTATTTTGTTTCCCTGTGAATATCATAGCTTACAAAGATTTTGCTATGCAACTACAAGTTATACAATCATGACTCCTTTGTAGATTGTTGTGATTTTACTGAAAGTGCACATATCCATAAAATAATGTGGTTTTTAGATTTCAGTGGATTTCTGCCGAGTTTACGTTTCACTCATGAAATAAAAAGCAATAGACACAAAGGACACAATTCAGATGCAGCCAGTGTGGATTTGAACAGCTTGTTAAAGTGGAATTTAATGAGGTCTTGATGCAACATGCTACATAACACTTGACATAGCACCTCCGGCATGTGTTGGCCTTTAGTCTGTATTAACGCACGTAGCTAGCTAACTAGCTCAGTATATGTTATCACATTACATTTTTAGCCAAGTCAATTAGGTTCCCGTGCAACCAAAACATCCGACTGGGCAAGCACGCCTTCTGTCTTGTCCTAATTTCTCTCCTTTATTAAGTGAAAGTTTCTGTAATGTTTCTCACATTCTATTATTAATGTCATTTTATAAACTCCTTTAATCCACTGGCTGTCAAATACTTAATAGCGTTTGTGAAAAAAATACTTTAAGCCCATTTTTTATGTGTAGATAGTCTTTATAGACTAGAGGAACATCACACTTTAATGTTAAATACATGCTAACGCTGAGATGTAATCAAATAGATGCTAATTACATCCTGACAATTAGCAAAGCCTGACATAGCTGTCTTTTGCTATTCTGATGTGAATATTCTGCTATTCAGTGGTAAAGATGGCTTTCACTTTAATAGTTTTTATTCTTTTGATCCAAAAGATCTTATTTTGATAAATCCATTGTTAACGACCATGGCCAACAGGAAATTTATTCTTTATTCATTTATTTTTGAAATGGAAGTAACTTTGATCAGCAACAGCTAGTGCAAAAATAAATCATTTCATACTTGCACATTTGCACAGACTGACATGGTAATCTTGATTTATGACAGTGTTTTCTTTTTTTCCCCCATCACCACATGATTTATTCGGCTGCTCAGCTGAAACACAGAGGGCCCAATCATAATCATCTGTTTGATATGAGAGAAATGAAAGTGAGGAGCTGATAACCAAGGCCGTCTGATTTAATCGAGCAAGGGATCAGAGGCAGCGAGAACGTAAATGCTAATAGCGTCCCGGTCTTCAAGAGAAGATATCATTACCAAAAACAGAGGCGAAAATTATACTTGAAATGGCTTATGCTTAAACAGGCCTGTCTGTTTTTCCTGTAAACTTAAATTGACAGGGATTTCTATATTTTGTTGCTACCTACTGTATGTATGGATGAAATTTTGGTTTTAAAACAATAAAAGAGCTTTTCTTTTGGTACTCTTCATTGACAAATTTGGCTTTAAAGTGCCTCAAGGACTGCCATCTTACATGCCTTGATAATGAAAACCCTCTAACCCAAGATTATGAGTAGTCACTGTTGTGTCAAAGGATCCATTCACGTTATGTGGGTGAAGTGACACAAATCCAATTTTCTGCCTTAATATGACACAGAAAGGGTTTTTTTTTCAGGCACACTTCAAATCAGACCTGAGCCACTTTCATCAGATACATATCGTGTTCATGAATGAATGAGAAGATCAGAATTCATGTGGCATTTTCCCTATGAGCATGTCAGTAATGCAAGAAAATGACAGTGCAGGACAGTAATAGCAGTGACTAATGGAAACATTGGGAAAGCGGTTATTTACTGGATATCTGAATTAATTCAAACAAAACTGGAAGGAAGTAAACTACTCAACCTATGCAGGGAATTTTCCGGGGAATAGTGAATTGACAATAAAAACAGACATGGGTCAGATGCAGTTATAAATGTGAACCATCAAGATAGACTGATCTGAGTAAATCAGAAGTTTTTTTCTGAATTTTTCAAATCAGAATTCATTGTTTTTGGCAATGTGTAAATAGCTGAATATGATATCAAACATCATGCAAGATGGTGGAAATACGGAACAATAAACTGTAGTGTAATCCAGTATATGATCCTACTGTTATGATGGAGTCTGTGACAGTCTATCAAAGTTATAACCAAGCATGAGATAATATGAATAAATACTTGAAAACTGAAAACTCAACTGTCCAACCATGGAAAAGTTCACTGTAGTGACTGAATATTTCAGCAGATTTTAATTAAAAAATGTAAATATTTTTCAACATTGCCATCATTTTGTTTTTCAGCTAACTTTGCTCGCAATGGCACTAAATCACCCAGAATGAATGAATGACAAATTTTTCAACTCACAAACAAAGAATTTTTGTCCAAAACAACAAAACTGTGGCAAAAATCATGTGTTCTTACACTCGACTCATAGATGATGAAAAATTCATTTTCGACTCACTAGATCTTCAACAAATACTTTAAATTTCCTTAACTTTAATACTGTTTAGCTCAATCTCATGTGCATATGTCAACATGTTTGGTCTTTAGAAACCTGAAATTATCTAAGAAGTTGACGACTCACTGGATGATAGATCCAAATGATCTTAAGTGCCTTGTAATCTGGTTCCAGATTAAGACGGTACAGAAGCTCATATTTATTTCCGTACTATCTATACTTCTAAATTCATTGTGATTTATTTATTAATAGAAATTTACAGATTTAAAATCTTCCCAGATTAAGAATTTTGGTCATCTTTAATAGCCACAATCAGGAATCTTGGCAACCTCAGTAACCAAAATGAGAATTAAAGGAAAAGGTACATGTATGCAGTCACAAGATGGAGAAGTGTCCTAGAGCTTTAGGTGCCTAAAGCGTTAACCGCTATTAAAATGTGCATTGTGCTTACCAAGCTCTGTACCATCCAACTGTTGGCTCAGTCACTCTGATGACTTTCCTCCATGTTTGCCACTTGGTCACATTTTCCTAAACATTCGATTCAATCTGTCAGTCTTATATCTCCTTGAGTTTGCCGTCAGCGCTAAAACATGCTTTGTAAGCATGCAGTCGAGTTTCTATCTCTTAAGCCATTGATTTCCATCTCTGATCCCCTCCAGCGCCTACAACCTCACATCAAGCTTAACACCATGCTTTATTTCAGCTGAGGTTTTTTCTCCCCCAATATCACTGCTTTTAATTTACAAGAGTGTGACTTATCAGATATTTAGCCCATCCCAGTGTGCTGTATTAAACTAGAGATGTCACAGTTCACCCTCACTGCGGGTAGAATAGGTCAGGACGCTGGAATCATGTGGTTCGAGTACCAGCACTTGCCCTAAATGCCAGCTCATTTGGGACAAATGAAAAAGTGTCCTCTCTGCTGCACATTAACATTTTATTTTCACCCTAATGGACAACTCTGGGCTTCTGGGAGGCAAGAAGTTACTATCTGAATAATTTTTCATTAGAATAAAGGATAGCTGCTGTTTCTTTTACCACTAAGAAACAGCACTTGGGGAAAATAAAAGAAGAGATAGATGTTAGCAAAGAATGCTCGAATCAGCCATTTCACATTAGCTTTTGGCTAATATATCTTTCCAGAAAAACTTGCTTGGTTATTATGATTAAACTGGTGAGTGCTTTAAATTGTAGAAAGGAAGGAAAATGAAACAAGATTCACCAGACATATGAATTGCAGGGTTATCAAAATATAATCAGTGAGATTGAAAGGTCCAAACACTTTGAAAATCTGGGATTTTTAATTTTTTAATTTTTTTAAAACTTTTTTTATTGCTTAAAATTGGAAATAAACAGAAAGTTTTAGAATTTTGAAATATTTAGAACAAAGAACAGAAATGTTCTGTATATTTTTGAATATTTAATATTTGGGATTCTGCAGAAATCTATTTCTAGTTCCCTATAGAAACATATGCAAATTTGTGATATTTGATAACTTTTAACTGCTTTCGCATAAAAGTTCAAGGTTACCTGGAGTCTTATCCGTTCCACTAAAGCACGTGTTCCGATGACATTTCACTGGATTTGAAATAACATTAGAATCATTAGGTTTTACAAACCTGTGGCGTCCATGTACACTGTCGTTAATGCAAAAGAGCGACCTTACAAATACCAAATAAATTCTGAAATTCATCTAAACAGTTCTAAGATTCTACTTTTCACTCAGATTGCTGCTAATACTCTCATTTGTAATTAAAAAAAAAACATACACCATACATGCATATCATACTTTCATACAATCCACATAGGAAGAAACGAGAGAACCTGGAGGAAACCCACGAGACGACTCCATACAGTCAGTAACCTGAGCTCAGGATCAAACTTTGGAACTGTGAGCCAGCAACCTTTAATAGTTAAATATTATACTAAAATCATCCAAAATATCATATGTATATAAAATAATATATACAGAATTTGTATTAAATGTTATTTAAAGGTTAAGATTATTATTTATCTTTAATCTATTTATCTTTTTTTCCCCACCCATGACCCCTTCATTATCTGAAACATAACTTTGAAGAACGATTAAGCTCCGCCCACTTCATTATCATGTCATGTCATAATTCACTAGAAGCTTGTTTCCTCGTATGTATGTTAGTTAATATGTCAGTATGATTATACATGTCAAGTTGTTTCAGAAATTTATAAACATTCAGTGACGATCCATTAAAATGCATTGTTGATTTTTCTTTTATTGTTTTTTTCAAAATGTTTTTTTTTCTGTATTCAGAACCAAAACTCTCAGATAACGTGCATTCATTAAATTTTACACTCTCATTCCTGTCGTTGGGTATATCACTTTTGGCTAGAAACAGCACCTTGGAAACCCAACCATACTTCATTTATTCAAATATTCTTCATGAAATCAGATTCCTAAAATGAAAAATGGATTCTAATCAAAACTGCCTGCTTTTTATTTATTTATTTATTTATTTATCAATTTACACTAGCTTCCTTCCACTGTCAAGCATATTCAATATCTCCTTTGTCTTCACTCAGAGGTTGTCATGTAACTTGCCTTCTAGTTGTGATGCTATTATGACCACAGCAATGTCAAATGAAGGTTATAATTATCTTACGGCCTTTTCCATCCCCCATATTTACTCTTAATTTGAAGGTCAGTACATCAGCAGCGGAATATGACTGCACCTAAGGCCATCTGAGACCTTCATATCAGAATCCACCTGACTCACAGTGCAGCTTCTAACTCGGCGCAGAATGGTTCATATGAATTTATTTCAATGGATCTCATAATACCATTTCCTCTGTCTGAACTCAATCAGGTCCTGTGTACTGATGGTACGGTGAGATGATGCCTTACGGGTACTGTATAATGTATGTGGCCTCATGCTAATCTTATCAGGAACTTTCCAGGGACTTAGCAGATGATAGGCTCTGAATTTGAGTTCTAGCTATAAATTTTAGTTTTTTGAATGTTATGGTTCTAGGAATCTAACAATGGAGACTTTTAAGTGGAATGAGGAACCATTTTCAAAAGGCTTAATAAAGATCAAAGCCAACAAATTGAAATAGCAACCTAAACATCCTCAACAATAAGGCATGCAGAGGTCGAAATGCATACAATCAGGTTTAACACTGTCAAAGGGAACTCCACAGACAAGATTGATAAACAAGGCAAAGCTCAAGGGACATAAAGGCAATCAGTAATAACCAAGCTTGGCATTTATGTAAACACAGGGATTGGCAAGACTTCACACATATTCAGTGCCCATGGACTGCTTAAATACTCTAAAACCAGGAAGTTACCGGGGAATGATTGCGCTAGTACTGTGGCGAGTACGACCTATGCTGGTGGGGAAGGGAATTTGTCCTGAGTCATTGTCACAGGAATTTTTAGTACATTTTTGTTGTACGAATGTTAATGCTAGCATTTCTAAAATGTTAGCTTTGTGTATCTATCTGAACTGAACAACATTGTGGTGCAAACCATTTTCACAGCAGATGTTTGTTTCAACACCGAATCTAACCCATCTTTATAACAATATCTTGTTTTTAATAAAGGTTTCTTTGTTGAAAATAGCTGCCTTATGAGTAACATGATTGAAAGTAATAGAGCCACATTTTTAGCAAAGAATTTGAAAAAGCACAAAATGTGGATAACTAGCATCCATTCTAATGGCGTGTGGCCATTAATTACATTGTAATGATTTGCTTAAAATGACCAGTTTGAAAAAATTATTATTTCAGTCTATGGTTTGTGTAACAGGCGACGAGGCAAAGTGACCTCGTCAGTCAATATCACAATATCATTGAAAATAAAGAAAAAAGAATGAGAGAGCTTACTTTTCTTCTTCCCATGACCTTCAGGAAATTCAGATGATGCATCTTTGTGACTCGTGGAATATTCTGTACATTTCATAGTGATTCATGTGTTCAGGTTAAAGGGTTGAGTGAATGTTGTGGAACTAAAATGTAGATTTTTACATATCCTACATTGGATGCCTTGTGGGAATGATGTTCGGGCATGAGAGGTTAAACGGACTCACATATAAATGCAAAAGTAATACGATTTATATTTCAAGATAAAGTGAGGTAATATTTTGATGCTTTCCGAAAGTTATTTATCCGAGATATCTACACAGATTGTAAAGGACGCCATCTATGTTTAAAATGTCTGTTAACTTCTTATATTTACGCATATATTTGTGAACATAGTAAAGAATACAAAATGACACTATACTATGATTCCCAAGCTAATCATGGAGGAAGATCCCTTTTTAGAAAATGATGTGATTGCGAGATGGGACTGGGAGATAAAATACCTAATTCTCCACCCACCATTGAGCTACACTGAGGGATTACATCAATGATGTCCTCAATTTGCCAAACTTCACCGATGCTAATAGAGGTCGTGATGAATACTTTACTTTTACCGTTGGACTGTTTTCAATGACAGTCAATCATTAAAGTCTGGAAGGCTTCTGATGTTTAATAAATTCTCTCATTTGGCTTTAGTAATTGTAGTTCTATCTTTAAAAGATTAGTAAGTATCCTGCTGCTTGATTCATTAGGCAATAAAAGAAACATATTTCTATTTATATCTAAAGAAACTCTCCGTGATGCATCTACTTCACTCCATGTAGCTGGCCTAATTTGAGCAATTATGACTTGTATTTGAAGGCTTCTCTAAGTTGTAGCAATGGTTAAAAGTAATGTAATTTACACTAATCGCCACTTATACCAATCTGTCATGGAATGGAAGTGCAGGGTTTCAGGTTTTATTAAAGTAAACAGGCCTCCAACAAACAGGCATAACCTAGACAAGGCTGAATTAACAAATGTAAAGAAGACTATGGTCAAAGCACTATCAAACGTGTGTACCCCGCCTCTCACCTGAAGATGCTGGGATTGGCTCCAGCTTCGCCCATGACCCAGATGGATAAAGCGGTATAGATAATGGATGGATGGATGGATGGATGGTTATATGATGAGGTTGTGGACTGAGGATCATGGGACATTAGGGTTGCAGACATGAGCATGACGCGATCGACCAAGACATGTTTTGTGTGTGAAGATTGCTTATTTAGTTTTGCACTAGAGAGAAAAGTTTAATTGTATCTAAGTAAGTTAAGTAAGTAAGTTATAACTACCAGTTTTGTAGTGCTCCTAAATTGTCATATATGTGTCCAGTTGTTCAGTATCTCAAATAAATATTCTTATGTGGTTTCTGATGCTGACATGTCTACATTTTACCTTCCACCCAAACTTTGAAAGCAGAAGTGATGTCTTTATGCACAAATGATTTTATTTTGCCAAAAACAGTGTCTTCTGGGGTGAACTGTGTAGTTATCCTACAGGTTGCACAATACTAAACTGCTAGTTTTGAGCGTCCATCATTCTATGAAGCAGACTTTTGGACATTTGAACACCACAAATGTTGTCTCGGCTGATTGAGTCCATTTTCGGTAAGGGGAAAGTTATGTAAATATTATTTTGTGTGAATTATTTTGTCAGAACTGTTCCTTAAAATGACATCCTTGGATGGAGCAGAAGTCCATCAGCAACCCCATAGGCATAAGCCAGTGATAAGATGCTGTACACAGCTGGATAGCATCTCTTACAGCCAGAGCTGAGAGGGTGCCCTGACCTGACACGTGGGGAAATCAGCAAGCAGCATGACATCCTATAAGAGACTTTCTTGGAGCCCATTGTATTGCAAGTTCTCATTAGAAGACATTTTACGTTGGTGCAGGGACAGTATTATCATCCAATTTAAAAACAAACATCATTTAAAATGAGAGGAAAAAGCAAATAGAAGCTAATTTAGTCACAGATACTGTATAAAAATGACCTTTGGCTGTGATGCAGAAGCAAATGATTTGGTCCTGGGTAGATAATCACATTCAGTCTCAACATGATGTAATATTAGCTATATGTCAATGGTTTAGATCTCAGATTTAATTTTAAATATTCATCAAAGCACAGCTGCCATTGGAGCCAATAGCAGGCTCTAAATGTCACTGAGCAACTAGTTGGGTACCCACCTAGAGCCAGATTCTCAATGCTGAAATCTGTGTTTGCCGTTACGCTTATCTAGATGCAGCCATTTAAGCTGCTTGCTTGAATTAGCCAGACCTCAGAAAAACCCAGGTGACATGTAGAAAAAGGTCACACAAAAACAGACAATGAAAGACAGAGATAAATACAACCTGCTAGAGCAAGAAGCAGGGGAAGAGCTGAAATCGGAAGAAATGTCAGGGTTGGACAGGTCAGAAAGAGGGCCGAGCTTGCATGGCTAAATTAGTTCCACTGAAAGTAATTCAGCTGAAGATTTTCTGCCAGTATTGCTCACTCTTTTGTACCAATGCGAAAAAGTGATATTCATCCCTTGGCATAACTGACTTATAGAACCAACCGAGAGAATCAGTGGGTGGGAAGTAAGATGTCAGATCTTGGGGTTTATCATGTCCGAACAGAAGAGTGCAGGGCCTGGAGGCGAATAGTGGAACAAGCACAATGGCTATAAATGATGAAGGGGACACTAATCTGGGACAGAGTGGAGCTGAAGCCTATACCAGGAACACTGCGTATGAAGCGAGACTACACCCTGGACGGGAAGCCACACGGACTCAGGGAGAACATGCACAGAAATTTTACACAGAAAGTAACTCAAGTTCAGGATTGAAACAGGAACCCTGGATCTGTGAGGCAAAGCCATAATTTGTTCAAATTAGAAAGAGTTTTCAAATGCTCGTCATATGGCATCACATTCTATAAGCTAATTTGCTAAACACAAATTAAACAGGCTCATAAAATACAAGTAGCAGGTATCAAAATACATAGATGGCACACATTAGGGAATAAAATACCCACTGGAAGCCACAATGTATGAGATCTTATAGCGAGCTAGCTCATGAGCATTGCCTCAGAGCTGCTGGAAGGTCTGCAGGAGGTGTGTAACTTACACCACACCCTCATGCAAACAAAGAGAAAACAGTTGCTTGTTTGAGATGACTAAGTAAAAGCTAAAAGCTATCTCACTACCACTGACCTTGATGCAGCACAAAGAACTGCAGGAAGTAAATAAATTCAAGATCATTGTCTTGTGCAAGCACTATGCTACATCAAGCTGTTTTAATCTGTTAAAATACATTACACTCTGCAAGTGTGAAAAGTAAGCAATAGACCTCTTGCAGCAAATCAATTTGTAGTTAGAGCTAATATAATGCATGTATCGTGTGTGTGGGTGAGAAAGAGAGATGATTGATGATTGAAGCCATGGTTTTTGGTGAATTCCCTTGCTGAAGATATTATTATGTGCTGTAGGTTTAACCTGTGAGGATAAGGTTTTATGGGAATGCTCACAATTGTGTTAAACCTTGCTGAGAGTTTTATGTACATACTGATGACTGATTTTCCCTGCTTATTTAGCATCATGTAGGCCTCAATGCTACAGCTTTTGTGTTCTGGGACAGGGGCTCGATTGAGGGTTTCTCTGAATTGCTAGGGCAAAGCTGTTCCTCCTGACACACTGTGAGGGACAGACGGCTGAAGCGGTCACCTGTGGTGTATCATCTCATTTTCTACCAGCACAACCAGATTGAGCCCATTGGGAGGAGACAGCAGTCATGCTGTCATTGTCATATTCCATACTCACACAATATTTCTTTCACTATTCACTATGTCTTTGCATATTTTAACCAGGCTCTGACATGTCTTGGTTTGAAGCCCTGTCTTCATATCTTGGCTCAGCCTGACAGACCTTTTTCTGCATGACGTGAATATATTTCTCACTGCTACTCATCAGGGGAAAAGGAACACAAACCAAAGGTGATGAATGAAGAGCAATGCTTTATATGGATGTTCTTTAGTGCAACACTAGCACCTGACCACCATACAACAAATTATACTAACAATAGTTGTCACACTGACCAGGCCATCTATTAGCATTTTACAGCATTTTTGTTGTTGTTGTTGTTTTATATCCAGCATACTGAAGTTTATTTTTTTATCTTAATCTACAGTGATTCTCCAGCTCATATCACACTTCCTGGTTGCACGACTTGGGGAAGAAGGTTCAGTCAACTCAGCGGTGTGTGAAACCTTACTGAGTTGTCTTTCTGCAAGTCTTGTTCCAAACAGCCTGTCACTGATCACCATTGTTCCCAAGAACCAGTCGCTGATCACCATTGTTCCCAAGAACCAGTCGCTGATCACCATTGTTCCCAAAAAACAATCACTGGTTACCATTATTCACAATGGTTAGTCACTGATCACCATTCTTACCAATAACCAATCACTGTTGTTCCCAAGAACCAGTCACTGATCACCATTATTCCCCCAAAAAACAATGACTGTCTACCATTGTTCCCAATGATTAGTCACGGATCACCATTTTTCTCAGTGACCAATCACTGATCACCATTGTTTCTAACAACCAATCACTAATCATCATCCTCATCATTCCCAATGACCAATCAGTGATCATCCTAAGTACATGCAATAGTAGAAATATGTATCTTACATGTATTACATTATAAGAAAAATAATAAGATAGGTACATGTTTTGATAACTTTTTGATCATTTTTGATTCAAGTAATTCCTTACTTCATATCCTGCAGGTTCGTGCTGGTCGATGGGAAGAAATTTTTTCACCTGATAAATAATTTTTTTTTAGGGCAAACTATGAGTATGTTTGATATCAGGAAATCCAGTATTGTGTTGATGGAGAGAAAAAACACTTAATGTTCTAACATGGCCTCTACTTTGTTGTCATTATGACCTTAAAATCAGTAGCAATAGTCTGGGTCAAAGTTCTCACTGGAAATGAGCATGCTTCACTGCATCCACATACTCAGCCTTCATCTCCTGTTTACCTCCAGAGGCTTTGCAGGGTTCTGGGCTGTCAGATCTCCTGTTCCCTGGCTTTTGAAAAAACACAAACAAACAAAAAAAATGCCAAGGAGATTGGCAAATGCATCTGGAGACACTGGACAAAGGGGGGGGAAAAGTCTATTTTTAGATCAACCTGTTTTTGGGTTTCACTGCATCCTGAATCCATAAAGAAAGAGGCGAAAGCTTTCCCCAATTTTTCTCCGCTTGGATAGATCGACTTATTTAGCATACTATATGGTGTTGTTCAGTGGAATTCATTTATCTCAGATGTGTAGTCAAGAGTTGTTTCCTTAAGGTGTGATTTGTAATCATGACTTATTCTGATATATTGAGGTTGTATAAATTATACATTACAGATGTAAGCAGTACCACTTATGCCTTTAAATACGAGCATGAGCTAACGTGCTGGGGCATTAGTGCAATAAAAGTCCTTTAAACCTATTTTTACATCGAGTGCCCCATGTATCCATAGAGATACTTCCTAAGTATAAAATTATCAAGTCAAGAGCTATATTTAAAATGTAATACATTGTGCATGTCTTTACATAAATTTTTTATTATAGGGCATTTCTAAAAATATGTGATAATGGTTGACATTTTGTGAAACACATATCGACCCACCTATAACCTGACTCTTCTGTTTTGGAGTTAAAGAAAAAAAATTACATTTATAATGTAAAAAACAAAGTATTAGATAATTTTCACATCTGTTTCAGATTTCATGTCAAAACCTCCTCATACAACATCAAGAATATCAATTTTAATGAAAGTATATATATATTTGGAATTTAGTTTTGAGGAATCAAAAGCGTTGATGTTCCTTCTATATTATACCTTTATTATGTGTCTTTATGAATTATGTCTTATGTATTATATGTCTACTAGTCACATGATTGTATTCATTGTATTCAATTCACATGAATGTAATTTTTTAAATATGGTTTTCAGTGTATTTTCTTACTACCAACACTGAAAACAATACAAACTAGTAGTGAACTGAGCACATCCCCAGGGCCTCCTTTCTGACAGTAGATAACAGCTTATGTTGACTTCATCTAAAAGAGTTCTTTTAGAAGACAACAATAGCGTAACAATAGCCATGAGTCAGGAAGATGTTTTCCCGAAGAGAGTTAACTTGTAGACAATGTGCACGCTGATCTTTCTGCGTTCGTGTCCTTGGAGCACCCAGAGAGAACTAGAACACAGCCGCATGTTTGTATCTTTCTCCATGACTCACAGAGTGGGATAATGAGTAGCAATGGCTTGTTGTATCCTTCATTGCTCGACGTGGTGATTAAGTGTGTAGGATGAGACAGGAAATGGAAATGAATGGATGGAAGCCTGTCAAGTGCTCGTCTGAAGCTCATTGTTCTTATTGCTCCGTATGAAAATGAGAACACGTTGCTGGATAAATGATCACTCCCGAGACAAAAGGAAAGTCTTTGTTACATTCAACTGTTTTTAGTCAAAATACTTTTGCTCGTATTGTAATAGCCACAAATGGACGTATGATTAAACAGATAACAAAGAGCATGCTAAATACGGCATCTAGATAAGAATGACATCAGGTGAATAATTAGGCCTAGCATATTATTTCACTTTTTCACCAGATGTGATCAAAAAATGACCAGATGTCACTTTCACCAGATTACCAAATATAGTTCTTGCTCCTTCAGAGACACTCGGTTTTAGTTTTAAAAGGCACCACTTTTGCTACGTTTACACCTAGCATCCATACTACTCCAGAGTCTTCCAGCCCTTAAAATGGGACATTTTGGGAACGCTGCTGGCCCCGTTTTAGTTTGAAAACATTTTAGTGTGGACAAGGGAAAACGAAGGCTTTTGGAAACAGTCACGCAGACACCCACGTTCGCTTCCTGATTCATCACGCTCCTATCAAGTGACTCTTTTCCAGAAGTAAACAAACTGCATCAGCCTCAATTACCAGTGGTGAATGCAGCATGGATAACGAATTACGCACGTTGCTGACCTTGTTGTCTTTGCTAGCAGCTGGTTTGCAGTTAAATTCTGCATTTTGCAGTGCTACAACAGCCTACATGCGCAAGCTATTATTCGAGTGATCTGAACCAACTGCAAAGTAGACAATCTGCTTCCTGTTTATACCAGCACGCGCAAGTATGTGGATGGTTTTGTGATATGTGTTTTCAGGTGTTCTAAAACACTTGTTTGGACAATGTGGCATTCAAATGTGATTAACATGGACGTTCAGCTTTAGCCCTATCATATCTAACAAAAGCCGTTTTATGCAAAGTAAAAGTGGCTAAGCCAGGGATCATCATATGGAAAATCAATATAAGGAAGTCAGTATCAGGTATTGTCTGATATTCAGCTCTGATGTTGTTATCATATCAAAAAAATATGATAGCACTTTGGTATAACACTTAGACAACATACAGTAAACATTGTCACAAAGAAGCCTTGCAGAAATCCTGAGATGACTGTAGCAAGGGATAAAAAACATCCTCTGAAGAAGTCTTGAGATTTATGCACAGGACTGTGTTCATGAATACGGCAGCAGTTCTTAGATACAAATCTAAAACATTCAGGAAAAATTATCCACTGAAGCGAGGGTGAGACTTTTTGCGAAGCGCAAATATTTAGGATATTCATGTGAAACCATCCACAGGATCAGAAAGTGAGTCACAAACGCAGAAAGCTCCATGCAGTATCTGGATGAATCAGGCAGCCCTTTAGGGCAAGAGGAGTCACAGCAGAGGAAGTGTGTCAGGATCAGGCGCTGGCATCAGATCAGGCAGCAGGAGCGCACATACAGTACATCTCGACGATTAGGTAACAATTGTTGAAAAATGATCTCAGATTTGAGTCATCTTAGCCTGTATATTTATACTTGTTCTCTTGTCTCAGGTTTCTTCTTTCCTTGTCCTGTTACACATCATAATATTTCCCCATGATTATGATTATGTATCTGCCTATATTGATTTTCTCTGACCCGTGCGATCAATTACGACCATGATACCTGAAGCCTTTCTGATCTGAAGAGTACTCTCTGAACTCTTACTGATTGCCCAGAGATCTCTGAAATCAGTGTGTCACTGTTTGCTGGGTAACGGATGGCACTGTAATGCCGTTAATGGCGGGTGTTTGCTAAAGAACGGTACTATTTTAAATTCGCCGATGTGTTGGACGTCAGTGAACAAAACCGCCCCCTGAGCCATAGTAATTAATGGTGATTGCTGAAAGAATAATTGAGGTAGTAATTGAAAACACAGGCAAGGTGACCTGCAATTATCGCAAACCTTGGGTTTCAGTGGATCCTTTGTTCTTTAAGATAAAACATATATGTTTAGGTGCACTATTTTAAAAGGAACGCTCTGGAGACAGGTAACTAAAGATAAACTCTTCAGGCGAATACAATGGCCTTACAATGTGATAAAAACAGCTCCTAGTGCTTCCAAATTGTCTGATAAGCACACCTAGACAGACTGACTACATTAACCCCTAGCTTCTTACCTAGCATGACCTATGCAGGCAGCCCTATTACCAAAAACCCAGGATTTAGATGTGGGTTGTCTCAGACCACCACAAATACCCAATGAATTTTGTTCAAATGCCAGTACGTGATATTATATGATAAATTACATTTTTGACATCAGCCGTGTTCTCCTGTTGCCCCCGATAGCCGAGACCAGAGGGGAAAAAACAGGCATCTGCAATCCTACTGTGAAAGGCAGCTTGACATTCAGACTTCAAGGTGAAGGGCAGTGGTTTGCTGTCAGCAGGGTTGATGAAAGTGTCAGAGCTGCCTTTTAACTTGCAGACACGCTTTATGTGGAAGGATGATGGTCAGATTTACGTTCTCTTCCCTCTGTAGTCAGCATCAACTCCCCAAACATCAAGAACTCTGCAACATTTCAACCAGTCCATTTACATTTTCCTTTCACAAGAACTGGAATAAACTGAAACCAGGCTTCAGTCTGTAATGATAGCTGTGTCAGTGTGGTGGATCTGATTGAGTTTCTAATTTAGCTAGAATGGGACTGAGGACTGTAAAGCACCTGGGGAAAAAAGGTTTGACCACTGTTTAAATCAGTCTGGATGACATATTATCAAATTAGCAAGTGCTGGTCTAGGATCATTACTCTCTTCTGGATCCTTTTGTGGTCCTATACGAGTCCTATATATGGCTCAGAATCATGTTTGGATTGTATTCAATCTCACGGATGCTTGGTCTACTAAATTAAATAAAGTAATCAAGTAAATACAATAAACGCAACACAATTTTTATGATTATAACTCAAACGTCTATTCCTGTCGTGACTAAATCCTTGGATACTCTGTATGATATAAGTGCGAAATGTAATTGGTTTTGTTAGACATTTGATGTTATGACGTTCTGAGCGTAATGACGCATCGGCTGTCTGACTTCTATTCAGTAGCTACAGCTGAGTTGTGTGTTCTTATTTGTTATGGATTAAAAAATATAAAGAAACTACTGACCTCACTAGTAATCGTTTCGGCACTATAACAACAAGCTACACTTCGGCTACGGCTACGGCTTCAAGAAAGCGGAGCCGCTGACTCTTTTGGGAAACAAGTGAACAAACAAAAAAAAGGCTTGTATGATAGATTGACACAAGAAGTACTCCAGAGACACTGGAGTGGTTGGATATATGTGCAGTAGGAGTAAAAAAAAAATCCCAAACCAATGGGAATAAAACACTGAAAGGATGGTGAAGATGTAAGTAATAAGAGTAAGCCTTTTTTTGTACAGCATTCAACTGAACTCGGAAGTGGGAAATTGAAACCTAGAATTGTGTCCTTGACCTTGGCACATACTGTATATACTGATATTTGAGACAATGGCGGAAAAGAATTGATCGAGCAAGGACACAAATTCGGCTTCTGAGACAGCGCTTCAGTATTCAATATGACTTCCAATAAGACACTGTGTTCTGCTGTATTCATGGTCCATGGGGCTTGGCGGAAAGTGACAGGGAACAGGTTATCAGTATTCTGGAGAGATGGAGCACGAAGGTGCAGAATACCAATAGCCGTGTTTCCATTAACCTGCTTAATGCACAATTTGGAACTGCGAACTAAAAATCGAGTAATGGAGACACGTGAATTTCAAAAAATGATTGCAACAAAAAGTTTTTAAGCGCGCACGAGGTGGATTTCAGATGATTCCATAAAGCAACATTTCGGTAAATTGAAATGAAAGCACATTTTTCGTATTTAAGTCACATGACATGACATGAAAAGCAAATGGAAATGCTGCCTTTCTGAAAAAGAGCTTTCTGTAAGAGCTTTCACGAGAGGAGAAACCATCAAAAAAATACAGACCATTCGTAAGTGTGTTTTGTTCAAATTTCCAAAATCTAAAGATTCCATCCATCCATCCATTATCTACACCGCTTTATCCGTCTGGGTTGCGGGGAAGCTGGAGCCAATCCCAGCATCTTGGGGCGAGAGGCGGGGTACACCCTG
>JAQQZR010000015.1:17338739-17355560 GCA_030068235.1 Notoglanidium macrostoma | reverse complement strand
ACTGTGGGAGGAAACCGGCGCACCCGGAGGAAACCCACGCATGCACGGGGAGAACATGCAAACTCCACACAGAAAGGTGCCCTGGGGGATCGAACCCAGGATCTTCTTGCTGTGAGGCGACAGTGCGAACCACCATAATATTTTTTGCCATGGCAATTTGTCAATGATTACAAATATTTCTTTATTAATGAGACAAGTCAGACACTATATAGCCAAAAGGATTACACCTGACTAATGATATCCTTGTGCTTGTTTCAGCTTTAGTCTTCCTTTGCTATTTATAATAAACTTTAGTATCCTGGGAAGGGTTTCCACTAGATTTTGGAGCATGGCTGTAGGGATTTGTGCTCATTTGTGAGGTGTTGGATTTCCAGTCCGTGTTCCAGTTCATCCCAACGGTGTTCCGTGGGGTTGAGGTCAGGGCTCTGTGAAGGACACTCGACTTCTTCATGGAAGTCACTTTGTGCACAGGGGTATTGTCATGCTGGAACAGGTTTTGGTTCCAGCGAAGGGAAATTGTAACTCTAAAACATACAAAAACGTTCTATACGTTTGTGTCCTTCAAACTTCGTGGCTACAGTATTGCAAAGAACCACATATTGGTGTGATGGTCAGGTGTTCACAAGCTTTTGGCCATTTAGAAAATTTGTTATCTATGTCCTTCATCTAATTTGTGCCATATTTACATTTAATGTTGTGGAACATCTGTGAAATAAGACAACAACAAAAATGTCAGTTTGTCATGTTACTGAGAAACTGAAGCAAAGTCTGTCCTGTGGCAGAGACGCACAAATCTGGGGGGGAATTTAAAAGAGAAAGAAAACTGTCTCTGGAGACTCCTTCCATAAATGTTAAATAGATGTTTGTTAAATAACAGCCTTAGATTATGTGAAGTGTCCGACATACATGCGCCTGTTAATGAGCTGTTACTATAGAAACGACGCAGCGTCAGGAGGAGCGTGTTAATATAATAAACCTGTGATTTGCCTTTTACCCGGAACTACTGTCAGAGCTGCTGTTATAGAAAATTAATCAGCTAATTAGTCTTTCTGACTAATCAGATTTCAGAATTCAACATGTCTGGAGTACAAATGTCTTTTTAAAATGACTCGTTTTCACTACGCCATAGGGGGAAAAAAAAGCTTCACAAACTTCCACTTCCATTTATTTACTTATGATCATAAGTGTGGAAATACAAATAAACGGTCTAATAATAATAATAATAATAATAATAATAATAATAATAATAATAATAATATACTGCTACCAGCTACATAAGTTTAATATCTAGAAGGTTGTGTATGCTTTAAAAAATTGTTAACTAAAATAAAAACAATGTTCGCAACAGTTTGCTCATTACGACTATCAAACGCTGGATCCCAAATAGCTCACTACTAAAACGCAGTGCACCATGTAGTGCGCATTCGCCTTTATTTTCTTCCCTATGTAGTGAACCTATGTAGGAAGCACAGAGCCGTTTGGGATGTCTGCTTCTACAGGCCGAGTGTCCAATGAGCGGCCGTGTGGGGCGCGTGTGATCCGGGACACTTAGGGGAAATATGGCGCTGAGATGAAGGAGGAAAAGACGACTGCTGTGTTAAAGTTTTCCCTAAAGAACGAAGCATCATTACTGAATAAAGAAAAGCCTGAGCCGAGAGGCGACTGAGTAAAAAAGCGCCGTGGTTATTTCGGTAAGTGGGAAAAAGTGCGCATGCGTTGAATGTGTCGCTTGTCGCGTGCTGGTTTCTCCTTGAGCTACAACAGCTAACGGACATGACTTCATTCCTGTCTGTAATCATCACCATCATCACCATCATCATAGTCCTCCACTCTTAAGGGGAAACTCCACTCTGAACCACATTATATAGTCATATTGATGTTTTTGTGTTGTTTAGTGATTCTGATGTTAATTTGCTTGGTTATTGTGTTTCTTTGTAATTTGTCTGAGAAGTTTGTGTACTCTGCTGACGTCACTGGGGGACATTGCCAAACAAGGTTACAATGGTGTATAAGAAGAGTAAACATTTCTCTCACACATCTCACACCAAGTGTAATGTTCAGGTTTCACTGTTAGCCCCCGAAAACAAGTGTCCGGGACATTATTTTCTCACTCACCATTTTCCAATGATGTTCAATGTCAATATTAATTAGATTAATACAGTATAGAAATATTATAAATGGCGAACGCTGGACTTGGATTCCCACAATGCAGTGCAGAGTTACTCAGCAGAATCTGTGCGCAGCTAATCAGCGATCTGTGAGATTTCGAGCGTGACGGAGTTGACATCGTTATTACCAAGAAGGTTGAAGCTGTGGAAACTTTGAGACTTGTAGTTTCTTGGTAATATGACAGAGTTTTTTTTATTATTATTTAAATGACATTGACTTAATAACTTCAAGAAAGAGAACGGAGGGGCTGGTGAGGGAATGACCGTTTATAGCTGCTATAGTATAAATGATAACAAGAACTGTCTTGCCTCATGGCCTTTCCTCAACATTGAAAGTAACTGTAAACAGATGTTGTTTAATGTATTGGCAAATTGCTATGGTATAAGTGGAATAAAAAACAACAGGATGCCATTAGGGCATGATTCTATCAAATCAACTAAGGGTTGGAATAGATTTTGCTGATTTTTTTTTTCCCACCATCTGTTAGTGCAAGCATGAGAACAAAAAAACATTGTTTTTGAGTCAACTCTTACTAATTACAAAATGGCAGCCATTATAAAAATTCGCCCAGATGTGCGTTGCAATGTGCCACGCCCACTTTTTTTTTTGAAAACTTTTCCATTAATAATTGAAAGTATGCATGCTATGAAAATGAAATTTGGCAGATTTATGTTCGTTGTGATGTGGAATCAGAATCTACAGTTAAACTTGGCATATCTGTAATGATTTCAGTGGTGTATGGCAAAAACAATAAACTTTTGGGTGGTACCCATGTTTGATCCCCCAAAACTCTTCTTATGCTGGATCAAACATGGGATACTCTGTTTTTGGTTTTAAAACATGAACTTGCTTGTTTAATGAGATACGGTGTGAAATGGCTATTCCAACTGACAAACTACATTTCAGTGTATGTTCCTGTACATATTTTGGCAAAACGTACCAAAAGAATAGATTATTGATTTTAATTGCTATTTACACTGGGACATAACGCACCCAATTTAAATTTATTTGTAAGATAAAGTCAGCTAAATTTCTAAATGTCTCATAAAATTTGTAGCTTGAAACAGGTGGACAGAAGTAGGGATCTGGGGGTCCAAACATTGGGACTGTAGAAAGTTTTTGCCGTTTATCTTTGAAATAATTACATATGTTTGATATTTATATACTTAAATATACCAGGTTTCATTTTCATAGCATGTACACCTTGTGAGTTATTAAAGGGAAAGTGTTTAAAAAAGGGGACATGGCATGTTGCAAAGGGGGTCTGGGGACTTTGCGCTGTGTTTCTGACGTTGAGTCCAATGGTTACATTTATGTATATGCTTATATGTAGATATGTAGGCATATAGCTAAATATGTAGCATTCCTTATACAGTACAATAAATTATCATTAAAGGGTAGATCGTTATCATATGGCAAATTTTGAAAATATTAATACTGACTTTCTTATATCTTATGTACAATGGTACAATGGCAAATGAGGTTTTCTTCTCCCTGTGGTGGATCATGTGACCATGTACTGCCTGCTATTCTAAGTTTGTAACCAGCCTAGCAGTAAACATGAGGGTGGGTGAAGTCAAGCTATGCTAGACTTGCTAGTGTGGAGCAGGGTTTGATAAGTGCCTTCAGGTAGGTGGGAGTCTGTGTTTGGTTTTGTATGCAGACATCAGTGTTTTCAGTTGGTGGTACAGGAATCCTGTGGAGAGAACTCGGCAATGATGTGATGTTGGACCCCCACTGATATTGAGTTAGATTTAACTTGGAGGAATGACTCTGGACCAACAAAAGGCAAGACAAGTTGCCATCATTATCTCTTGTCCTTAGGTAAAGCTTACTTAGCAGCTGCCATAATTCAAGAGAGGCACAGAGTACCCAGACCTTCTCCAAGCCAGATTGAAATACAAGTTGGTCTCCAGTCTGGACTAGATCCTGTCTCTGCCACTGATTCTGTCCTTGCTTCAAGTCTACACAACAGAACCTGGCCTTGATTCGGTCTACGCCACAGATCCTGGCCTTGACTCAGTCTACACCACAGATCCTGGCCCTGATTCAGTCTACGCCACAGATCCTGGCCTTGACTCAGTCTACACCACAGATCCTGGCCCTGATTCAGTCTACACCACAGATCCTGGCCTTGATTCGGTCTACGCCACAGATCCTGGCCTTGACTCAGTCTACACCACAGATCCTGGCCTTGACTCAGTCTACACCACAGATCCTGGCCCTGATTCAGTCTACACCACAGATCCTGGCCCTGATTCGGTCTACACCACAGATCCTGGCCTTGATTCGGTCTACACCACAGATCCTGGCCTTGACTCATTCTACTCTACAGATTTTGGCCCTGGCTCAGTCTACGCCACAGATTTTGGCTTGATCTTTGTCCCTGCTCCTGTATTAGCCCATGTTCTTGATCCTATCTCTTATCCAGTCTGACTTTTAACTCTCATTCGAATTGGTCCTGATCCCATCTCAAGTTTCAGTCCCTGATTCAGCTCAAGCCCCAATCCCTGATGGTGAAACAGATTCGTTCTTAGTCCCCAGTTGTGTCTCAAATCTCAAACAAGGTTTCAAAACCCATTCATGGTTTAGGCTATTTTCTGCTTGTGACCTCTCCCTGCTTGGTTGAATAACGAGTAGACTTGCCTGAGTTGACTTTGTCTTCCTGTTTTATGAGGTCTATCATGATCTGATATCTCCAAAAAGTCTAAACAGAAAGATGTGGTTTTATCCAGCTTGTCTAGTACTTTGGTGTTACAAATTAGGAATTACATTTTAGCAAAGGTCAGGTTCTAACTATTTAATAGTGCTTTAATAATCTGAACTATGGAGAAAGTCAGCATCCTGGCTCTAAATGGGTCGGATTTTCTAAGGATCATATCATATATCTGTACAAGGAAATAGAACTATCACCACGTTATGCTATTATGCATTATGTAGGTCATGTAACTTCTCTTTCTCAAAAGCCGTCCTCTCTAGGGTGTTCTGTCTTTCAGAGTTGTGCTGGCTACATAGTTGGATCTTGGTGTGGAATGTGAACTAGGCTCACAGCTTTTTTTTGATCACACAGGACTGCTGGTTATTACACAACCCGTTTTGAAACTATACCATCCAGATGGCAATTAATGTGAACCTAAAGATATAAGCATCTAAAAACAATTTAATAGATTGTATTTAAAGGCTGTCATTCAGGGATTGGGTTTATTTGGTGACATGAAACTAGCTGATGGAAATTAACCTGAGGAGAACTTGTAATATTTTCAGTAGTTGAGAAATGGCTAATGTGTATAAATAGCATGACACTGTGTGAGACCCCTAAAATATACATGCTGTAATACACAACCATTAACTGTTCATTTTAATTCTCTATCAGTTTGTAAATGTATGATGATTGAGAATGGCTCAAACAGGTTAATGTTCTTATCGTGATAGATTTCAGTCATCCATAATAGCAGAGGTACACGATGCTTAGTTTTTCTCACTGACAAACTAAAGAAACAAACTTTGGCTGATCAGGTACATTTGACGTAAAAGAAATGTAATGGCAACTTCATGTTTGGCCAAAGTATCACTTTAAGGAGCGCACAACCTCCAATGTGCTTGGAGTTTTCGAGCGAAGGTTTTATTTGCCTTTAAAAATACCTCCAAACCTTTAGCGTATGAAGTTTTAGTCCCATCCTAACTACAGCAGTTATGAATTATGCGCCTTGTGGATATTTTTACTGGATCTGGCTCTGCGTTGAAGGGCCTACGCCTGTTTGTGGACATACTCAGGGTGGGTTGTGGATACTGGAGGTGGTTGGGGGAGGGAGAGTTTCGGTAATCCTAACTAAAACCGGCTGTATGGCGTGAGGTGTATTTTTTCCCCACTCCTCATCCTGTGGAAATGGACACTGCTGATGTATTTATAGACTAGGCAGACAGTAAAGAGCTGTTTCTTAAGACAGTCACGGTCACATGCATTCGTCATAACTGATATCAGAGTCCAGAAGCTTCTACTGTGTCATCTTTGTGTTCAGTGCTTTAAGTAGTGAAGATGTCTAAAGCAGCTATACAGGTAGGAGGAAATTTGTACCTTTTGAATATAGAAGTCAGTTACGTGGCACAAAGTACTTATTTATTTTCTTCTTCTGGTGATATTTGCGACCTATTTGATTCGCACTACATTTCCAGTTTGCTAGTTACTAGATCAGTAACCTCTATTAAAACTATTTTTGACCTTGATCGTTAAGTTTAATTTGAAATCACTTCAAATCTGTTTATTTTCAAGCAACTCTTTGATCAAATTATTGTTTTCTAGTTGACCCTTATCTGTAAATAATTCATTTAAGGGAAATTGATCTGATGCCATTGTTTTTCTCTACAACGTGACGTTACCATGTTTGGTTTCTCTCTTTACAGATGGCAAAAGTGTTTTGAGTCCAGTCCCAACCAGTGACTGTTATCAGGCAAACCTGTGGCGCGATGGAGAAGCCAGTCTTACAGACGCAGCATTCCATGCTGCCGTTCTTCGATACAGCCCACGCCGTCAACCTGCTGCGCGGCATTCACGAGCTGCGTGCCGAGCGCAAGTTTTTCGATGTGACACTGTGCGCCGAGGGAAAGGAGTTCCACTGCCACAGAACAGTTCTAGCCGCTGCCAGTACCTACTTCCGCGCTATGTTTGCTGGTACGCTCCGCGAGAGCGCTATGGACAGAGTGGCACTGCACGAGGTCTCGGCTGAGCTTCTCGGCCTACTTGTAGACTTCTGCTATACGGGCCGTGTGACGGTCACATGTGACAACGTGGACGTGCTGCTCAAGGCGGCTGACCTCTTTCAGTTCCCGTCAGTCAAGGCGGCATGCTGTGCTTTCCTGGAGCAGCGCCTTGATGTCTCCAATTGCCTGGAGATCCAGGACTTTGCCGAGGCGTATGCCTGCAGCGAGCTGGCCACTAGTGCCCGGCACTTTGCGCTTAACAATATTATGGAATTGGCGAAGGGCCAGGAGTTTGAGCGTCTGCCTTGGAAGCGCTTGCTGGAACTAGTGTCAGACGACGCGTTACGTGTGGACAAAGAGGAAACCGCTTACCAGATGGCGGCACGCTGGGTTAAGGCTGACCCACGGCGACGGCTCCAGTACTGGCCTGAGCTCCTGCAGCAGATACGCCTGCCCTTCGTTCGACGCTTCTTCCTGCTTGCCCACGTCGAGAGCGACCCGCTCGTCTATCTAACGCCAGAGTGTCTGCGCCTGGTGAGCGAGGCTCGCAGCTTACAGTCAGGAGAATACGACCGGCATGACCGTCCATGCCAGCGCATGCGCCCTCGTCCTTCCACCGGTCTCGCTGAGATCCTGGTGGTTGTGGGAGGTTGCGACCAAGACTGTGACGAACTCGTGACCGTCGACTGCTTCAACCCACGGACAGGCCAGTGGAGATACCTGGCCGAGTTCCCTGACCATCTTGGAGGAGGCTACAGTATAGCAGCACTAGGCAATGATATGTATGTCACAGGTAGGTTTGGCCATTGATATGACTCATATGTAGCAAAGTAACGGCTCAAACCCAGGACTCTCCGTATCCCGTCCGAGTGCATGTTTTCTTTTCATATAAATCTACCCATGAAAATAGGAGAGATTCTCTAGAGAATATTGGCTGGTGACTTGGTGGGAAGGGGAATTATTACTGGAAATTAATTCAAGCAGTACTATTGGACGTTCGCCATGAAATTCCAACAGATTTTCAAATGAAGCCAGGCATCTCTCATTTGATGTTAAAATGCGCATGGCTCTGCCACATTTCTCTCTTATAAGGGAACGTGAGCACGAGATACAGCAGTTTTGTCGTAGTGGTAGCGCACAAATGTGGCAACTCGTTGAATGAAAATAAAGAGACAAATACGGTAATTTTTTAATGTTAAATGGCCACCCGTGCTCCCAAACACGGATAATATATAACTGAAAAGGGAGCAGCTGAAATTAAAAACATAAACACAAGCAGTCATGCCTTTCTGAGAAGGAATCTCAAATGTCTTTCTACACTAGTCATGAGGGCAGGAGGTAGGGCGCCATTATGTAAGTTCAGCTCCATTACGCAAGTGAAATAGGAAGCCGTTTAAGATTTACCCCATTGACATGATGGTGGATTTTACTTGGATCATGGGGACATCGAGCTATATTGCAATAAGACGTCACTCGTTCACTCCTGGTCAGGGTCACGGTAGATCTCCAAAAAAAAAGAGTGAGAAACCTGGCCTTCTACTGAAGATTTCTGTGCTGGTAGAGAAGCAGTCGGGGTGATTTTTGTAAATTACCAGCAGTTTACCAAGGATTAAAACAACACGGTAATCCTTGGCCTGAATTGTCTCTCACCTTTAGCGTCCTCTAGCGCGAGTATAAATAAACTACTAGCTGTTTGGCTGTATGCGAGAGAGGTAATGGGGACATGGTGATCTGCCAGAGAAACAACAGCACATAATGATTCAGGCGTACAGGACTGGACGGTGTTTGCACCAGAGAAACATCTCAGGCCCTCACAAATCCCCGCGTGTGTTTTGAAATGAAGTGCTACCAAGGCTGCTATAAATACACACTGCTACTAGAGGTGCATTTATTTATGTTTTTTTCCTGAACAGTCACATGCTAGTAAATTGAGGAGGGTTTTACTATGCCTACTTTTAACCCCAGCCACCTTTTGATGGCAGGCGGCTCCGACGGCTCGCGCCTTTACGACGGCGTGTGGCGCTACAACTCGAGCGTGAACGAGTGGACCGAGGTGTCGCCCATGCTTAAGGCACGCGAGTACCACAGCTCCTGTGTGCTGAAGGGCCAGCTCTACGTGGTGGCCTCGGACAGCACGGAGCGCTACGACCACGCGCTGGACTGTTGGGAGCCACTGGCACCAATGCTTCACCCCATGGACAACTGCTCAACAACGGCATGCGGTGGGCGTCTCTATGCCACCGGCTCGCTCACCGGTGACGATGCCATGGCCATCCAGTGCTACCATGCTGACACGAACCGCTGGAACCTGGTCAACTGCGGCCAGCTGCCTCCCTGGTCCTTCGCCCCCAAATCGGTGGCTCTCAATGGACTCCTCTACTTTGTGAGGTGAGAAAGCTAACGCAGAAAGTGCACACGTGAGGTGTCCGTCCACTTGTCTTTCTGGAAACTGGAATGGAAATAGCAGGAATGCCAAAAACCTTTGAAACTAAGATGGAGTAGTTTGTGCATTTATAAAGATATAATAGAATGTTAAGGGAAATGATGACGTAGTTTAACGTACATGTGAATCGTCTCCAGAGTTGCTGTGGTGTCACCGTTTCAGGATTAGTCAGTGTATGATTGGACGGTTACCTCACTGCTGACTTTTTCAATATACCAGTAGAATGAACTTCCATCTATTTCCATCTCACTGGTCAGGATCTCCTCACGTTTTGTGTCTCAGTTCCGAAGTACACACTAGAAAGATCTGAACACAGGTGGTCAGCTGGACACCTTGGAGATGGACACTGGTGTAAACGGCGACGTGTCTCGACTGTCCACTTGCGATCAGAAGTATAAGGTGTTTACTTTCGGTTTTTGTAATATACGCAAGGACATCTTTTCAAAACACCTTTTGTTTTGGATTTTGTAGTAAAATGTTCCTTTCATTGTCACCACCAGCTCATGTTTTTAAATGGTCGTCATGGTAGATGGTATCCAATAGATACACAAGAAACTGAAAGATTCCAAAACTTCCAAAAAAATCACTTTTTCTTTTGCACACTTTGGATTAACATTTGTGAACATGGCTGCTCTGTTTCAGGGATGATTCAGCAGAAATCGACATCTACGATCCACAGAAGAAAGAATGGGACAAGATTAGCCCAATGAACCAAGTAAGGGCTTTTTCTTCTCCGTCGCCACCTTTACCCCGTGGCCGTGACTCGATCTCAGCTTGACCAGGGTGCTGAATACAGCTTTACCAGTCCGCAGGCATCTTGTATGATTTATTAAAAAATAAATAAATAAATAAAGTCAGATGGTACAATGAAACAATAAATAGATATTCAAGTAAATCTCTAAGAACAGTGTTTAACCAATGATCGGGTCATTTAAGGTTCTCAAGTCAGGCAGATGAAACGTCTCCGACCTCTACAGCTTGAGTACCTGGGGGTTGTTTGTCACTTATAAGGATGCAGAATTGATCAAAGCTTTCATATAAGCTACAGAAGCGAAGTCTGGGAGAAGAGTCTGGCTGGCTAGCCCATCTTGTCACATGTGTGGTGTTCACAAATGCCCCGAAATGCTTTTTCTACAAAGGGTTAGCGACACTGATTTACTGCTTTGAGAACGAAACACTCAACTATCATTTTCCTCCTCAGGTACACGTGGGCGGCAGCGTGGCAGTTCTGGGAGGCCGCCTCTTCGTGTCTGGTGGCTACGATAACACGTTCGAGCTGTCCGACGTGGTGGAGGTGTACGACCCCGGCGCTCGCTCCTGGAGCCTGGCCGGCCGCCTCCCCCAGCCCACCTTCTGGCACGGCAGCGTCAGTATCTTCCGCCAGTTCATGCCGCTCGTGCCCAGTACGTCTGAGCCGCTCGACATACCCGAGGCAGACGACGTCCGCCCGCACCGGCACCATCGCCACCACCAGGCTTTCCAAGAGCTCAACAACGAGCTCAACCAGAACCACCGCAATCGGGAGGTGAACCCGGCACGCTGAGGTTACTGCTGAACTCGCCACCCTATACGCACTTTACCACATATTCACCTCAACCGGAGAGCGAGGAACGTGAGCGGACAGTTCCTTATTCTCTCCTGTCTAAATCCGCATTACCGTTACGCTTGGGTTAGTTGGGTCTAGGATTTGTGCTTACATCAGCATATTTCTCGCCACACTACTACTAATATCAGTATTGAAATGAAATGAAATTAAACAGACGGAACTGCATGACGCACACTAGCCAAAAATAATACTTAATGAGAATACACAGAACAAGCACTTGATCCGAGACATTTCTTTAGCGACAGGTCAGCCAATGTGCGGAAGCCGTATGGGTAAACGGGATCGCAGCCTATTCTCCTGCAGCTTCTCCAGTCCCCATTAGCAGCAAAAACCGGAAGTGATCGTTTTCTCCGCAGAATGAACAAATTCCAGCCTCAGGCTAGGTTGTTAATGATGAAAATAAATGGGTCTGTGTAATAAATGGTTAACGAATAATACATTACATGCATCGCATTATACTATTTAATTACATACGGTACCGGAACGCTCGTGGACGACCTTGGCTGAAGTGGTTGATTCTGAAACCGGGAGCACGGAAGCCCGTGTCCGTCACCAGAGCTCGGCTTACAGCTCGACGTGTGGCTTGTCTCGGACGGATGATATGATATGTTTACAGCAGTCTCTGAAAGGGGTGGCTTTTGTTTTGTTTTGTTTTTTTTATTATTATGACGCATGTCGTTGACTTGACTTTGTTTGTTCTAGTCTGAAATGTTGTGGTGATCGTGATGGTTGGTTTCTCACTAAGCATCTCCACTTCTACTACATCTCATCTATCCGAAGGATATTCGTCCGGAAATGCCGAGGTTTATTTAAATGTAGCAGTCGCCGTAGTCCGAGGAGCTTCTTTTCTTGGCTACTCTTCCATAAAAGCAAGACATGATGAGCATTTTTCACATGTTAGACTTGAGACCTTCAGCATCTGACGAACACCTGAAGGTGCCTAGATGTTGCTTTGTGGTTCTTTATGATTTCAGTGCTCATCCGACAGTTTGAACTTGGCATATAGACCCACTATATACACTCAGTGGTGCTTGAAAGTTTGTGAACCCGTTTGAATTTTCTTTATTTCTGCATAAATATGATCGGAAACAGATCTTATTTTCCTAAGAGTGGATAAGGAGAACAATGCGAGCGTGTGTGGCTGTTTGTCTGTGTCGGCCCTGTGGTGGACTGGCGACCTGCCCAGGGTGTATCCCGCCTCTCGCCCCAAGATGCTGGGATTGGCTCCAGCTTCCCCGCGGCCCAGACGGATAAAGCACTATAGATAATGGATGGATAGATAAGGAGAACCCAATTAAACAAACGAGACAACTGTTTTACTTGTCTTGTTGTTTATTTACTGAGGAAAATGATCCAGTGTTACAGCTTTGTGAGTGGCAAAAGTATGTGAACGTCTAGGAATAGCAGTTCATTTGAATTACAGTCGGGTGTTTTTAATCAGTGGGACGACAATCGGGCGTCGAGTGGGCGTCCTGTTTTATTTAAATAACAGAGGTCAAAGTCTTATCTTCTTGCAGAAATATATAATAAAAAATAAAAAAAAAGATCTACTTTTAGGACTTAGGTCATTTCCCTTCATTTGAAAGGGTTCACAAACTTTCAAGCACCACTCAGACGCTTCCCATTTTTCATGGCATGGTCTGAACATAGGTTCGAGTGATCTAGACAACCAGGCTGCCAAGAGATTTGCTTTTATATACGTGACCAAATCTGATGATCAACTGTTTTGCTGATTAACTGTTTCTTCCTCTTCTTATTATTATTACTCTTGCGGATAATTTATGCGAACGCACGTAGAGGGTGTCCATTTCTGCCCATGCTACTATTGTACTGTTGCATGTTGGCTGACGTATGTCAAATTTCCCAAACGATTGTCCTGAAAACACAGTAAACCTAAAACACTTTCAGGATATAGCGCAAATAATGATGGGCTGGGATGTTCACGTTCACGGTCCTTTCCCCTTCAGTGAGTCTGATTTTGAGCAGCGTTTTGTCCGAGCGCTTCTTTAACTAAAACAAGAAGAAGAGTGTAGATCTTCCATATCACTTTAGCAAGCAGTCAAAAATCATTACTGCCATGGCCAAACCATAAATATTGGCACCTCGGTTACAATTAGTATTGTTTCTCAGCTGCATTAACTTTGTTTTATTTTGTAATTATTAATAAGGACATGTGGCGGGAATCATGATGGACACGCTGACCCAAGCCTCAGCACTCATGTACGTGAGCATTGCATGTTACTCTGAATACTAGGAGACGGGATGGAGGCGGAGTCTCATTATGAAGTGCCTAGTGATCCATACCTTGGGAACCGTGCAGACAAAAGCAAGCCACAGCTTTGTTATTTTTTTTTTGTGTTGTGTTTTAAACTTCAGTAAGAACTTAATCCAAAACCTTGTGACAAACATCATAACTCCACGCTTTCCAAAGGACGTGATGTGGATCACTGCATTTTTTATATATATATATAGATATAGATAGATCACCAAATATGGATTGCACTGTGGAGAAGAAAAAAAAAATGACGCGTCTACTTTTCTCGTCCTACTTCCTACCGGGACGTACCAGACAATCTGTTATGCATGAATTCATGGATTTATTTATGAACGTGTAGATGTTTGTTTTTCTTGAAGGTGGGAATCTGTAGATGAAGACGCCGTGTTGTTTTCGCCATTTGATTTTCTCTGCATCTTTCACTATGCTGTAAAAATAACTGGAAGTAGTAATTCCGTAACCTCTTCTCGAGCAGATGTTGCGCATTTTGTTTATTACTAATAATTATGATTTCGTACTCTATGCAGAAATGGTACTTTTTCCTTTTTTTTTTTGGTTACTTACTTTCTTACAATGTTTAGGTTTGTGGCCAAAATCAATGATTTTCACCGTACAGGCCTGGTGTTTTGGTTTGTGTAGTGATGTCTGTAAGTGTGATGAAGGAATAAACTGCAGGCAGGATTTTTGGGTTTTTGTGTGTTTATTTGCACTGTTCCATGTCCACAGTCGCATCGCCATGATGTCATACAATATGTACGTTTCATACTTCTGCATATGAAATGTTAGGAACAACGTTTCATATTGACTGAATATATATATATACGTGAGTGAAAATATGTGATGGTATAGGAAGACCCAGCAAATGACGCAGTGTACATTTCGGGTCCTCGGTATTAAAAATTATAATGTCTAATCTGTAGAGAACTTCAAGAAACCATAAGACCTAATTTACACTTGGCATCTTGGGAGATCTGATCACAACTAAATGGCGCTGTGTAAGTGTAAACGCATTCGCTTGTATTTAGCGCTGTCCACTGCATTTCAATACCAAGTGTAAACGAGGTCAAGGTGTCTAGAGAAGCAGAAATTCTGGCAAGCAGCCAAAAAATACAATGCGAAATGGTTTAGGACTTTCCTGCCTATGACGCATCTTGACATTTTTGACCCGAGCTGTCGACGTCACTAATAAGAAAATCCTAGTCTTCGTCGTCTTGTTGTCTATTGGCTCCGAAACCCGAAGCTTGTGAATCCACAGGTCAAAGTTCACCTGGATAAATTTGCCGCAGCATGAAAGTGAGCGCTACCTGAAGCAGATACCTATCTCTATAGTTCTTTAAATTATTATGAAAATGACCCTCGCTCGTCTCCGTGAGCCTCTATAGTGAGACGGAAGATTGTTTATAGCCTATGTATCCTGTAAAAGCTGACCAACGCTTACTGTGACGCATGCGTACGTGTATTCAAGATGGCGTGTATAATGTGATCATTTCGCTTGTCAGAATTGAACAAAACTGGTCTTAACGTTACACCTTGCAGCACCTCGCACTTCTTCTCTCCCTCAAGCCTTCGCGTCAGCCCCTTCTCCCTGCAGCTCCACCACCAGATGTGACTGAATGGGAAACGTGTCCGTCACCAGCACCTCCATCACGTCGTCCATGCCGAAGCTTTCCTGCTCAGCCTCCTTCGCGGCGCCAGTCTCCGGCTGCTCCGCGTTTTCCGCTACGGCTGGCTGGGCCTCGTCTGCTGGAGGAGTGTGTATAGTCTGGGTGTTCTCGTCCTCCACGATGAGGTTGCGCAGTTTCCGCTGGCGTGGGTTGTAGTTCTCAACGCGGTTGTGGATCTGTAAGTGGCGTCGCAAGTGAGCCTGAACGCAAGAGGGTGTGATTAACAAAACGAAGCTGGCTTCAAAGTAAGGAATTAAAACTGACAGGGTCTGATATTATACAAATAATAATAATAATAATCAGCACTAGTGTGGTATGATGCAGTCCAGAACAAAATGGAGGTTGATTAGATAAAGAATAACACACTTCGTATGCTAGACATTCACTATTAACCCACGCTGGCTTTTTTCTCCAGTACTCTCCGTGTAACATTGCCTGTGATATCGGATTGACCCTGTTACCTGTCTGGTGAACTTGTAGCCACACTCTGAACATTCGAAATTCCTCATGCCTTTGTGTCTCCGCACGTGTACACGAAGCTGCTCGATGGCTGACGAGAGAAACGAGATCGTTTTTGCACAATATGGCGTCATAATTCGCACACTGGCGACAGGTCATACCGTACATACACATCATCATACAAGCCAATGAACAGGGTTCTCTCTTGTTGTTTGCTAGGACACATGGCTCAAGGTGTTCATGTCATTAAAAAAAAAAAAAAACACTGGATGTGCTTGGATGGTTTGGGAAAATAGCACAAATTCTGTCACCTTGACCTCGATGACCAAAACCATTTCTGCACTCCTGTATTTTTAGCGGACAGTTTCTCACCTTTGAAGGACTTGTTGCAGATGTGGCAGGAATGTGGCTGGCCTTCTTGGTGCCTGCTGGCTATGTGGCGCTGCAGCGGCCCTTTCTCAGTGAAGCGTTGCTCGCAGAACTCGCAGCTGTATGGCCGCTCGCCCGTGTGCGTGCGGTTGTGCTTGTCCAGGCTCGCTATACACACAAAATCCACTGGTATTCAGACTCCAAAAAGCTCACAAATACGATGTATGAATGAATACAGACAGTCCGTTGATGTTTCCGAGCACCCTATAACTACCAATATGTCTCTACGTGTATATATGTAGCCTCAGATGCCTGTTCAGGAGTAGAACCCGATGCTGCTGTTGTAAGACAACCTGCCTGTCTGCTGTGCATTCTGAGATGCTTTTCTTCTCACCACGGATGCAAAGAGAAGTTATTTGAGCCTCCCTGTGAGTCCGACTCGAACCATTCTCTTCCAAACTCTAGCCTCGACAAAGCGTTTCCAACCACAGACCTGACGCTCGCTGGATTTCAGAACAAGACGTGGTTAATACGTTGGACTAGTGATCGGAAGGTCATGAGTTCCAATCCCAGCCCTGCCAAGCTATCGCTGATGGGATCTTAAGCAAGGCCCTTAACCCTCAACTGCTCAGTTGTATAAATGAGACCTATGTAAGTCACCCCGGAATAAGGGCGTCTGCCAAATGACATAAATGTTATGTAAATAACAAATAAATGTAAATGGGTCTAAGTGTTTGAGATTTTTTTGGAAAAACTATTTACATGGTTAAATTCTTCTTTTACATTATATAAACAATCAACAGTAGGGCTGGCTTCGTATAATCGATTAATGTGCACGGGTCACCCTCCCCGATTGGTAGCGGTCATTTTAAGTAGCGGGACTTTGTAGGTAAGAAGCCGGATTACCTTGGGTGCGAAAGGTCTTGCCGCAGAGGTGGCACTGGTACGGTTTCTCTCCGGTGTGTGTGCGTAGGTGCATGTTCAGGTTGACCTTCTGGGTGAAGGCATGATTGCAGATCTCGCACACGAACGGACGCTCCTTCCTTCAGACGGGGAAGAAAATTGGCATTCGTCTTGAAACAAACATGACCTGATGACCTTTATTTCTATAACAGCGGTCACCAAAAATATAATATAA
>JAQQZR010000015.1:17317736-17335013 GCA_030068235.1 Notoglanidium macrostoma | reverse complement strand
ACTTCATGAAGCTGGGTAAGATAATGCCGATTGCATCATCACGGTAAATGGTGGCTACTTTGAAGAATATAAAATATGAAACATTTTTTGGTTTTTTTTGACACTTTTTTTGTTTACCACATAATTCAGTATATGTCATACGTGTTGCTTCATAGTTTTGATGTATTCAGTAATATTTTACAGCGTAGAAAGCAAAAAAAATAAAGAAGACCCTATGAAACAGAGTAGGTGTGTCCAAACTTTTGACTGGTAGTGTATTTCATGCTAAATAATAAGTTTGATCCTCCATTTTTCAAAATTCATAGTCACATGTAATTATACACTAATGAAAACATACTTAATTCCATAAGTATATTGTGAAATATATACTCCATTTCAAAATCTTACATAGTGGACCTCTAAATGACCTCATTTTACGTACTCGAAAGATTGTAAATCATTTTGTAACTATGGAAGAGGTAAAAGTGACTCGAGAAATGTTTAGAAATTACTTCATTTTATTCGAATGGTCTGGACTTAATCTAATCTGAAAAGGCCAAAAGGCATGCGTTCCAGTTTCTTGGTAACATGACAAGCTACGGTTTTTCTTGTTGTTTTTGTTCTAACAATCTCGTGAAGGAACAACTGTCTACACCTGATATACTCTAAATCACAAAATGGACTAATATATATATATATATATATACACACATATTATATACTGTATATACGTATATAATATGTGTATATCTGTTTCACAGACATTCCACAACATTAAATATAGTTATAAACAGATAAAATGACGTTCTTTAATAAATTGTCATCATTGGCAAACTGCTGTAAGTAGAACAATGATTAAACACTTCAGGAGGTTCTGTTACTTAAAAAGTAATCGGCTTCAAGGTGGTGATCGTAACTCTACTTCACACCATCCTGCTGTTGATTATTTTCCTAGAACAGCATGTCCCGAAGTGTTTTATTCCTTACAGGGCTGTATATGTTATGCCAAAAAAAAAAAAATCGTTTTTGACCCATTTGAATGTGCTGTTGGGGGAAATTCACCTTATTTGGCATCTCGCCCGTGTGTGTGACTGAGTGCATGCGCAACTCCTGTCTCCTCTTAAAGCTCATAGGACACCTGGAACACAAAAACATCTAGACCGAACAAGATTTTTGGCTTTAGTGAATCATCAATGCGTACACGCACCAACCATTTTATGAAGAATCGTATTTCAAGTCATTTATACGCTGCCGTTAACGCCGAGTATGTATCACCTCACCATATCAGTCCTGCTGAGGCAGTTCCTGGCCTCGTGGTCCTGCAAATTCTCTTTCCTATAATAGCATTTGCCACATTTCTCACACTTGAACGGCTTCTCCCCCGTGTGCCGCCTGTTGTGCACTTTCAGGTAGTATTTGCTGAGGAAGGTTTTGTGACAGGTAGGACACTGAACAGAACCTTTCCTTGTATCTTTCGAAGAGCCGCATCCGTTTTCTTTCCCGCTGGCGCTTCCTTTCTGTTTACGTTTCCCTCTTGGACCTTTAGGAGACACAGCTGGAGAATCGTGAGGCATGTACTCTTCGTCCGTGTCCTCTGGCAAAATTCCCACTCCGTCCTCGTCGTCTTCATCGGCAGCATCGTTCTGATTATCAGCAGGTCCATCCTGCACAGCAGAAAAGATCATATAAACAAACCGATTTACTAAAAATGTTGAAATATCGGTTTAAGAAATACAAAAGGAGATTTCCTAGCATTGAAATGTAACTACAGCCTGATGAAAACAGAATGATGTTTAATTTAATTCTTTAATTAAACTGAAATCAGTGGTGAAATAAGACGGTATGAGAGGAATAAAACACTTCCTCTGGCACGTTTTTATTAGAAAATAATCCACTTTGCTGATTATTTTCCTAGAACAACATGCCTCATCATGTGTTATTCCTTACTTATGTTATAAGCCCAATAATAGTGCAATAATGTAGTAATGTACAATGAAATCTAAACATTAATTACACGTCATTTGAATACTGGAAGAACGCTCGGGGAGCGCAGACCTCCGACAAGGACAATGCTCGACTCTTCTATGATATGCAAAGCTGCAACCGTGACCACTTTATACGTCTGGATATGTTTCAAAAGGAGGTGTCGTATGTCTACATTGGCTATGTTTCGTCACTATTGAACTTTACTGCCATCTACTGGATTTTTGTATGGCATTGCCGATCGCAGACCCCCACCAGGGGGTCATCATAAGGCCAGAACCTTATGATTTATGAATATAATAGTTATGAATGAATTACCTCAGCCTCATTTGGGACTTGTGTATTGCTCTGTTCTCCTTCAGTAGGGATGATGCCCTCATCTTTGGCCTCGAGAGCTGCTGTTCTTCTCGTTGTGCTTGGTTTTGGGACTACAGGAACACCGTTCTCTCTGGCCAGCCTGCTCGGGCCCCTCACCCTCCTGCCAGATCGAGTCATGGTGGCTGAGCTGGTGCTGGGAGACTCATCAAGCTGTGCAACTGCTGCTTCTGACCTCGCAGTGGTTTCTTCATTGCTTTTCACCTCCTGTTGAGATGCTGATTTTGGCATAGCAGTCATGTCCGGTTTGGTGTCCAGAGTCAGTGATGGGAAAAGTGGCTTCCCTTCAGTGTCTTCACTACAGATTGAACCATTGATTCCGACCGAATTCTGAGCAGGAATGAGTGAATCAGGGACGGACAGGCCATTTGCAGCACGTCGGACCTTTGCCTCGTTATCGCTGTTTAGCTGGAGCTCACCAGTGTAGAAGAAATGCAGCAGCAGCTCGAGTCCATCGACAGGACACTCTTGTGGAAGGTTGATCTCCGTACATGGTGTGGAGGAAGGCGAGTCCCGGATCATATGGCTAAAGCACGCTAGGATGTTGCGGTGGGCCAGGAACACCTGACCGCTCTGAGTGCTGAGCATCACATCGCAGAACTTTCCAAGCCCCCTCTGCTGGTTGAGCTCGGTCAACACCCACTGAGCGTGAGCACCATCTAGTGTGCTTCTCTCCATTAGGACTGCCTGATACGGACATGAGAGAAACTGCACTGCAATTACATTTCTTACAGATCAATTAAGAGGTATAAATGTGTTTTGCGATCTATAAATGTCACCCAAAACTTTTAAAGGCCTACAATAGTTTTCTAATTATGTAATATATTGATTGACATAGCAGTTCCACGGTAAAATGCCATTTGACAAAAGGCACAGTGGCATCTATGTTTACTGAGAAAGCAACATTATATAAATATGCAAATTAGAAACGCCCCCAAACGTAATCGTGCCCGCCCCTTTAATTTGTAAATCAAAATACGTGTATTCGTATCTGGAGGATTTCTTTTATTACTATTATTATTATTAATATTATTTTAGATTTTTTTTTTTACCGTGTTCATACTCTCAAATTAATCCCCCAGAAATTATTTAAAAACACTGCTCAACTCCATTAAAACAAACCCTTAATTTATTTTACAGGTCACGTGATCATCATAATTTCAAACGCGCAGAAACACAACAGCAGTGTCGACCATTCAGGATAAACATTCGCACAACATACAGACTGTTTTGTAATTTCGTTAACAGCACGCGTGCATATTCAAACCTTGTATAAGGTTAAAAAATTTATCATTATTTGGTATTATCGCCTAAATATAAGAATAAATTAAGTGAGGCATGAAATACGGTTTGTAATGACGAACTGACTTTCAGTCACTGCTGTAGCCTTTTGTGTGACAATATCTTTTTCTAAAAATGTTCATAATAAATTGCATCTTTATGCAGCCTCCACATTTTATCCAGTGCCTTAATGGTCGCAGTTGTCAGTTTGGGTCTATTACCTCGACGTTGAGCATGATGTGTGTATTTTAGTGACGCTCCCTAAAGTCTGTTTCCTTAAATCACCTGCGAATGACTTACCTCACCGTGGCTCCAGTCTCTACAACCCTGCACAGTCTTCTATGATATATGAAGCTAATCTACATTAAAACTGGTGTGTAGCGAATATATAATATGTTGAGCATGAAATGTTTTTTATTCGACTAAAAAAAACAAAGGCGCCATGTTGGGAGGAAAAGCAGGAAATGACGCTCTCTAGTAGGTGGCCAAACAATCCATTGCAATGGGTTTATATTTTGCTTGAGAAATATAGTAATAGCATTCTATTTGTATTACCAATCTATGAACTGAGACGTAATGTTTATACATGACTATTAATTTAAATTATTGTGTAACCGTACTTATACGTTATCCTTTTTGTTTATTAAAAAGCAAAATAACTTATTCAAACTCCGGGATACTTGGAGTTGTCCACCACTTTGTACGGTCCATACCGCTTTTCCAGTCTACGCTAGACAACAGCAGGCTGTATTGTAGAGGTTTTCTATAATATCGATTTAATATTATATTACTTTTCTGCCTTCATGTATGAACATTTGCACAAAGGAGCATAAATAGACGTTAATGTTTGTCTTTTACGCTTCACTTGAGGGCAAACGCTAACGTTACAGGACTTAGCCTGCTCACATGGAGTGATCCTAGCTGGTAAATAATTTCATAATTGTCTAATAAAACGCACAATTCTGCATAAAACCCGAGACTTATTTATTAAATGATCCCTTAATGTTCATGGCTGCAGGTTGTTGAATGTTCTTTTTCCAGCAGCTATTAATTCATACAAAGAGGTAAGTGCTACCTAGCTAGCTAGTTAGCCTGCCTGCAGTGCTTTATTTAAAGAGAAATTGTGATATTATTGAACAGCCCAAGTGGGTGTGGTCTACGCAATGTTGTGTGAATTGTAAATTAAAATAAATATCAATGTAGTTCCTGTTATCTCCGTGCTAGTTCACTTCTAGCTATGCTTTACATTGTGATACTGGTTGAATCGCCAATGGCTTGTTGCTCCCTATAAATGTGCACTAATTAGGGTAAAAGATAACGATTTCTACAACCTATTTATCCAATAGCGCGCTATATGGGATTGAACCACAGAGTGAGGCCTGACAAAGCAGAAAATAAGGATAATTCAGATATAAAGCAACAAATTTATCGTTAAATGTTTTGGCTTACATGTCGTTGTCTTCCTGGTCTAGTTAAAGTACTTGCATTCAAAAATCAAATCAGGTGTTTAAAAGTGTTTTGTATCTGTCCCTAAGTGCTACGGAAACCAATATGATAGTTTATCTATTTAAAAAAAAAAAATCTTTTTTTAATTTAATAATTCGTCACTTCAGGGAAAGTTACTCAACTCTCTTGATGACTCATCCTGTACCAGTCTTGTGTCCAGCCAATAAAATGCTCCCTAGGATACACATGCCCCGCCCCCTGGGGGCAGGTCTTGCTCTGCAGTAGCATTCTGTTGGCTTCCCATGCAACATCTCTTTTTCTAACCTGCTTCAGAATATAAATGGCTGGAGTTTATTAGGAAGATGATGGGATTTATAAGAGTTGATGATGATGTGACAGGCAGTTTACCGTCTCGGGGCTGTCCAGTGTTGGAATGTCGTTCTGAGCAATTTCATGTCAGCTGATATTCTGATTAGTCTTTTTAACCCCCAGGTGTCCTTTCACACCGAGAGCCAGTGCCAATGAAAGTTCACAAGCAGCGATCATGAAGGTGCACAAAGTCTCCTCTCGCTCCAAACACGAGCATCGGAATGCCGCAAAACGCCCCATGAAAAACAAGTGGCACGCCCACGGGAAGAAAATCCGCCACGCGGACCCCTCAAGGAACAGTCCTAGACCTTCAAGAGCAAAGACTGAGACTGAGCTTCTTCACAGACAGAAGCCCAAAGTGAAACGGTTACAGAAGACTTACGCCAAAGTGGCGACCGTAACGTCCGATTATGGAGATTTATCTCCGGCTAAAGGCAAGGCCGTGCGTGTGCCCTTCCCTCACGTCCACGCCAACGGAGGCACCGAGCTGGAGACGGGGACTGACTCGGAGGACTCCCAGGACTGGAGGTCCTACGCCAGGAGCGTCCTTCAGAACGGTTTGGAGAAAGAAGGAGGCGAAGCGAACTCGGTTTCAAATCAGTCACAGAAAGAGGAGGGGCTTAAATACCACGCCCAGTATGACCGCTCCCAGAACCACACAGTGTTGGTCCTGAAGCAAGGCCAGGTAAGAAAAGAAAAGAAACATGTCATATGATCATAATGTTAGTCTTAGTTGTGCCTGAACCAATTCTTACAAAAAGCAGCGCATAAGAGTCGCATAAAACTTAAGAGAAGATGTTAAACACAATATGCTACAACTTCTCCAACGGTCGGAGATGGATGAATCCGTAGCCTGGGCACCTGGAGTTTGGGTCCAGGCGTTCAGTTTTTAAATCGTAGTAGGTTTAATAAGCCGAAGAAAAAAAAGTTACTCCTTATTTATTTTCAAAATGAAAAAAAAAAAAAAAAGCTCCCCCGTATTTTCTGCATGAAAGTCACTTGGGGAAACGGCAATTGTGTGCGCAAATTCGTGCCACCGCAAAGCAGGTATTACATTTGCTTAGGGTCAAAATTTATGCCACTGAACATTTCAGAATAAGGCGTGTATCTGCATTACGCCTCGGCTCTGCCGAACAAGCAGAATGTTTCTCAGTGTAACAACTTATTATTTTTTATCATTAAAGTCGAACATTTTCGGAACCTTGGAAAGACGTTTTCATTCCTGTTAGCTGCAAAAAAAAAAAAACCTCATACCGTACTTTCGGGTTTGTATTATGAATTGGAGTTATACTTCTGTTTTCTTTGCTACTGTGATGAAAAGCACTACTAGACCAGGCAGAAACTCCTGCTTGTTCTTTGCACGTGTACGCGATGTTATCAGGTACAGGAACCTCTAACTGGCAGCATTTTTCCTCGCTGTACGTCGATGTGGTTTTAAAGTGCATGCCTGTTTATGACGAAGAGTGCAGGCGTACACGCGCGAGATTATCTGCTCTAACGTCGGAGTGTACATTTTTCCAGAGGATTCCCACCGATTAGAAGCGTCCAGTGTTGTTCAAAATCTAGATTTCCTTAATTCTCCTGGATTCCCTGGAATTCGCACGCCTCAGGAGTTTCCCGCTCTCTCTTGCGTTTGCAGTCGCTGTGTTTTCGAGGGAAGTGCCTGCTCACGTGCCTGAGCGGTCGCGTGGAAGTTCTGGGCTTCACCATCGAGCAGGGCCAGCAGCCTTATCCGCTCTTCTCGCCGTCGTCCCACTGCCCCCTCACCATCAGGGCCATGGCCGACTGCACAGCTTCAGCCAAGAGCAGGAAGGAAAGCCGCCTGGAGGCCAAGGCCATCATCCGCAAGTACCTCTTGTCAGGTAAGAGCTTCTCCAAAGTGTCTTTCTGTTTCGCACAGAGATCAGAAAAGTTTGTTCTGGCGTGACTTTGGCATCGGTGTCGCAGAGCCCCGGAAGAGACTGCTGAGCGAGGTGGACGCAGACTCGTGCGTGGTGCTGCTTCAGCCGCTGGACACGCCGCTCACGCGCCTCTTCGGCAGCTTCGGCGAACTCGGACATCTCTTCGACCTCAGCTCGGTGAGGTTGCTGTTGTACCGGATTGTTGTCCCGTCGAACCAGGACACACTCCTTGGGCTTTTAGGCAATCCAGAACATTATTATTATTTACTAGCAAAAGATTTCATACGTCATAACTTCATACACGTACCCCTTTGTAAGTTCATCATCTGTCATCATTTATTTCAAGTAATCGATTTCCAAGTAGGACAGGTTTTATTGCGCCCAGCACAATCAGATTTCCCCACTAGATAAGCCGAGCAATTCGACCTGATGTGAACGCTGCACTAGATTTTAACTTGATATCCTGGCTGCAGGTGTGCTGGATCTGATTGTGCATACACGCAAGTCGAGCACAGGAAGCCTGCAGAGAACATCTTGGCTCGGAAGATGACGTGTATATTGTGTTTGTATTGCAGAAGGAGCTGCACTCTCAGGCCGCCGTGTATAACCCGGCTCTCTCGGCCGTGGGCGTCACGGCGCTGCAGGGTTCCTGTGCACGTGGCCTGGTGGCGTCTGACAGCTATAATGTGGCTCTCAGCAGCCTGCTCAGTGCCTGGGAAGGTACGCACACACACCAATACATTTTGGTTTGTATATCAAACACACACAACATGATACAAATCTGTGTGTGTGTGGTCTGAACCATTTCCACACACTTCATCTTCAACTTAGTATTTTTAACACCTTGTCTGTGATTAATGAGGCAGCGATCATCCCTGTAGGTATTATACTAAAGTGGCCGGCTCACCCTTCCCAGAATCCTCTTCAGAGCTTCCACATATGACGCGTGAACAATGGGAAAAGTTTGAGATGCGTTTCGAATATTAACGACGTCGGTAGTCGGCTAATCGGTCTTTTTTTCTTTTTTTTCGATTAGTCTGTTAGTCAACAGTTATTTCTGCCACGTCCTCCATCTCTGCTTCCCGTGGACGCGGGTCCTGTTCCAGGCTCCTGTGCGTGTTTTACTTCCCCTGCGAATGTGACCCGGGTGTCCAGTCTCCGCTTTAACATAAGTTCCCAAAGCACATAAAAATAATGGCCCATGAAACGTGAATTTGAAACTTGATCGCTTGGTCAAAAATATTACAACGGAGTTATTGATGTGATGCAATCCAGCTTACCTAGCTGCTGTTAAGGTGGAGGAGGTGTGCTGTTCTGAATGAACGCTAGTATTAAATGCAATTTATACTTCCATGTCGAACCTACGCTGCTCCATAAGCTGTCGCCTGACTTGCAGCTCTCCAAAAATGGAACCACGTATCACGGCGACGAAGACCGCGGCGACCGTGACTGGTCCGCTTGCTAGCATCGCATACGGCCTGCGAGCGTGCATGCCGTGTTTATCATCGCCATAACAACTTCGCAAGCTCTAGCAGCCCACACTACTCTCATTGTCGTTTTGCCTGTTTAATGCAAGAGAAATACATTATTTTAGGACTGGCGTCTATTTTTTCACATCCCAAATGCACATTAGTGTTAGTGTCTCTCTCTCGCGCTGTCTCTCACTCACTCACGTGCACACAGGCATATGTATGAATAAAAAACAAGCAGTCTCTAACCGCGAATTTGCGCAGGTTTTGCCGCACAGAGAGCTAGCAGGAAGCGCTCACATGCTTTCAAAACAAAATCAACGAATCGGATTCTGGGAAGGATGAGCCGGACCCTTTATTATAATATTAACATCACGCCAAGATCAACTTTTCTGAGACATCGCAGGCATCAGCATCATCGTCAGTATATTTATGACTACAGCAACACTGCTGTTCGTTTGCAAACCTCTGTGTTGTGATGCATCTCATGTATAATAGGAATGAAGTGTGTGTATATAGATATAAATATATATGACAAATATATATTTCAGTGGCTCTCTGTAATGAACACGAGCACAAAGTAATGACTCGGAGCGTTAAAAAAAGTTGTAGTCACGGTGGCTGATGTGGTGTTTGTCTCACATCAGTGGTGTGGATTGAAATGTTAAAAATGGACATTTGGTGTGAAGTGGCCTCTCGGCTGTAGGTGTTCCTGTATTTAAAATGGCTGGCGAGTGTATGTTTAAATGTAATGCACTTCATTTTGGTCATTAACTCTTATTGAAAAGATCTTCGCTGCCGTTTTTGTTTTTCCACTGAAATGCAGTACATTGTGTACAATCAGAGTGTAATCTTTGTCCAAAGGGGATTTCGATCGCTGTCCCGTAATTGTCGTGTGTGGGGCCAAAAACTCTGGCAAGTCGACCTTTAACAGACATCTCATCAACAGCCTGCTTAACCAGTAAGTACCACCGTAATGGGTAAACGGTGACATTCTGCATTCCATACATGCGACATGAACAATGTTTCACTTCTACCTGCTATTCATTTTGATTTAGGGTGCTGTTTGCTTATAAACAGTTATGAACAGCATTTAAACAGACCTAAACAACTCTTCCTGCAACGTCGCACAATCAATAAAGAGAGCAGCGCGCTTCATGGGGTCGGACTTCTCACCCCGCGTTAAACATGCTGCAGTCATATTTCATATATATATAATTTAAGTATATATAAAATTCTAATTCAGATCATTTTGTCAGCTTCCAAATTCAACAGAAATAATAACAAAGGCTTAATAACATGAATTACACAACCCACATTGCGCACAACCCATCTCATTTTCATTAATATATCAATTCATGAAGTGTCCCATATTCTCTAACACGCTGGACTGAAGTAGATATGATGTCATTCTGCTCTTTTGTGTGTTTGTGTGTGTGTAGCACTGCAAGCGTGGAGTATTTGGAGTGTGATCTTGGCCAGACTGAGTTCACACCTCCCGGGTGTCTCTCCTTAATCACAGTAACCGAGCCACTGCTAGGTGTGTACATCTCACTACTCCTACACAAGACCAGGATAAATAGCAAGTCTGATGGGTTTTTTGTTTTTTTTTAAAAGCCACTGACAGTAACTTTGTGTTCTCGTTCTCTCTCTTTCTCTCTCTCTTTCTCTCATTCGCTCTCAGGCCCTCCGTTCACACACCAGCGAGAGCCGGAGCACATGGTGTTTTATGGACAGGCAGACTGCCAGTCTGATCTCGACCGCTACCTGGACTCGCTCAAATCCCTGTGGAGACACTACAGCGGAGAGAACCCAGTCATCATTAATACTATGGGATGGGTCAAAGGTCAGCCACTGCTACTTAACCGCTACACATTATGGGACTATGGGGTTTGGACACAGGAACAGAGCTCGTGTGTGGCATCATGTCAGTAGATTATTATTTATTTTATTTTATTTTGTTTTTTGTTCTTCTCCCTCAGGTCATGGCTTTCAGGTGCTGGTGGACCTCATCCGCTTCTTCTCGGTCACCCACGTGGTGCAGCTGAGCTACGGAGACACACCCCAATGCCATACTGTCACCCCCGACTTCCTGCGCTCCGCGCACGGCTGGCACACGCATCCCCCGCCGCAGTCGGCCCTGGCGGAAGAACCGGCCGATCAGCTCACGGCACGGGGTCACGTGCTCCTCGGCATCCACTCGGAGTTCGAAGGGGCCGGAACGTCCGGGGAAATGTAAGCCATGTGACGTGCGGGCAGCTGTGACTGTTTAATTATGTAGTATCTCCAAGACATGTATCACAGGCAACATCACATTTTGTAATGCTTTCAAGAGTCAAAGCAGAAAGAAGGAAAGGCACTGCACTGTAGTAGATGTGCTGTTTTATTTTCTTTGTTTGTTTGTTCCTCTGTGCAGGCGTCATCAGCGCAGTAACGAGTTGCGTGATCTGGCATTGCTGGGGTACTTCAGCCAGCTACAGTCTGCAGAACCCGGTCCCGTCCGCCCCCTGCACTGCTTCACCCCCTACCAGGTAAACACAATAGAGCTGTCAGAACCAGCTTCATATTTACTCATTCAGATGCAAACAAAATCCTCATTAAAATGTTTAAAGGGCAGCTCCAAGCGAACATGACCTTAAACTGTATGGGCTTTTATTTTGATCAAGGTTTTTTTTTTTTTTTTTTTTCCCCCTTCTTCTGCTACCATAGTTACAGTTGAGATGAGAAGTTTACATACACTCATCATGGACATGAATATCAAGGGTTTATTGGGCTTCCAGTGATTTCTTTGAACTGTTCTTTTTCTGTAACATACATCTTTAATGGAAAAAAAATCAATAATTTGGTGCACAAGTTTTATTTTATTTTGGGATTTCTGAAATCAACACGGGATCAAAATGATATATACAGGGTCAAAAATATACCTACATCCAGTTTTGCCAAGGTGTGGAAAAGACCCAAGCTGTCCCCCTCAGCTGAAAGGACATTAGTTCAGATGGTCAGGAACCACCAAGGCACAGACCTGCCATCACCATGGACTGAGAGGCTGCCGTCCAAGAAAGAAGCCACCACTCCAAGACTGACACCTATAAGCTCTACTGAAGTTTGCAGATGACCACATGGGCAAAGAAAAAGTCTTCTGGAGGAAAGTTTTATGGTCAGGTGAGACAAAGATTGAGTTGCTTGGCCGCAATGACCAGAGGAACACCGTACCAGCTGTTAAGCTTGGTGGTGGTGGTAGCATCATGATCTGGTACGTTACACAAAGTGTATGGATTAATGAAGAATCTCAGAATTCTTCAGCAGATCCTCAAACCATCAGCTAGACGGTTGGGTGTTCCAGCAGGACAATGACCCCAGACGCACATCAGAGCTGGTTGTGGAATGGATAAAGCAGGCTAAAACAAGTCCTGACCTCAACCTTGTCAAAAATATGCAGACTGTGCTTAAAGGTCAGGTCTGTATCAGAAAACACAAATCTAATTGATCTTTACTAATTCTGCCAAGACGAGTGTTAAATGTCAAACCAGAATTCCTCCAGAAGCTTGTTGATGGCTACCAAACGTGTCCGGTGAAACTTGTTTAGGGACCTTTAACCAAATATTAGGTGTGCTGTATGTGTCCCGCTTCGATTTCAGAAAACCCGGACTAAATTCCCAAAAACTTCCAGATTCTTTTTTTCTGTTGAAGGCGTATGTTGTACATTCATTCTTCCCCAGGAAATGAACAGTTCAAAAGAAATCTTCGAAAGCCCTATATTGCCATGACCTTCATGTCCATGATGACCGTATGTAAACTTCTGACCGCAACTGTATCTTTGGCTTCCCTTGTTTTTTTTCCTGAATGTGGTGCACAGAACCTGGTTATAGTATGCTTTGGCATTGAGCATCAAGTAATACTCATTTAAACACATTTCATATCAAGTCAGACAAATTCCTGCGGCAAACTGCAAACGAAGCTGCGGTCTGCGTTTATTATGCAAGTCAGGTTTTTCGAGTCGGACTGTGAACTTCAGAAGGTGAAGGCTGTGAGAATAAGCTGCGTCAGACGGCGGATGTTGCAGATTTTGGAGCTCCACGGGTCAGTGCCGACGCCAACCTATAACGCTCGCAGAGTTCGTATGAGCCATTCACAAACCCGCTGTTTGGGTTCTCGCAAACCTCCTGGCTTTTTCCCAAGAATGTTTTGCAGTAGGACGAATAAGTAATGTGAGAAGAGTCAGGCAATGAGAACGTGAGAAGGAAGCAGAGGCTTGTAAAAGTACACTATTAGTGCTGTTGAATTATCGATTGTGGTTGCACAGAATCCAGCAGCTCTGGTTTATATTGACGTGCGCACTCGGACGTGACCGTTTCGATGCGAAGAAACTTGAATGACTGATACGCCATGCTGGCGTCTTTGAGAGAGAAGAAAAAAAAGAAACGCTAGTGACGGTAAAAAGGAATAACCCTGTTGTTGATGATTTCCCTCTAACTGCACACCATGTCCTGTTTTATTCCCTGTTTACTGTCAAACGATTCTTAGGAATTCGGAACAAGTGTAACCAATAGACGTTGTCTTTTCGGCTATTTACGTTTTCTTTGCGCTATTACACGGGCTTTAATAAAACGCAGCCTTAGACGACTCCTGGCTTGTACAAGATGGCTGCGACTAAACCGAGACCATGTGTCTTCTCTCTCTCCTTGTAGGTGCCCAACTCGGCTGTAGCTCTCGGAGTCACGCACTGCGACGTGGCGCCCAACCACATCCTGTACGCCGCTAATGCCAGTTTAGTGGCTCTGTGCTGTCTGAATGAAAAAGTGGCAGGAAGAGGTGGACCTGTGCTGCTGTCTCAAACACCCATCTGTCAGTGTGTGGGCTTAGGTGAGCACACAGCACTTCCTTTCTCTCAGCAGGGATCAGCGATGGCTAAAATGACACGTATAACATGAAACCGCTATGACTCGTCTTCATCGATGCATTGTTAAGAGGGCAAGTCAAAACGTCAAAGGGCTTCCTCCTGTACTGTTAAAAAGATCGGACTGTTTTCACTCTTGGTGTGAGAACATGTCTGCTCTTTGCAAGAGATGAGCTGGGTCACGTGATCTGATGATGTTTTAGCAAATGAGCTTTCAGGGTAAGATATTAGACTGCATTTAAAAACCGCATGCACAAAGGCCAGCTGCACAAAGTATTTCGAGAGGGGATTTTTTTTTTAAACAGTTACAGCCGAGACTGACGATACCACATTCTTGCACTGTGGTCTTTTTTTGCTGTTCATCCCCCCCTACACATCATGCAAAACAAAAAAAAAAAAAAAGGGCTGCAGTCTGTCTTTTGCCTCCTTATGTAAAAGCAGCTCATTGAACAAAAAAAACAACAACCAGGAACTGCCTGACTGCTGATGCTGTTCTCTGTCTCGCTTTGTTGAAGGTGTCCTCAGAGGGGTGGATATGGCTCGAGGGCTTTACTTTCTAGTCACCCCAGTGCCTCCTGCAACCCTGAGGCAGGTCAACTGCCTGCTACTAGGGGAGATCACACTGCCTAAAGTCCTCCTCACTGGCCAGGTAAAAGTCTCACACAGTCGATTCCTTACACAATAAATGTCAGGCTTTTGTGTTTAGCTAGGTCCAAACCGGTACGATGAAGGATAACGTGTTTCCTCTTGACCCATGAAGCCAACCACTCACAGCTTTTGAAAAAGTTGCTCATGTTCAACACACACTGAGGAAAGAACTATCCGCCCTCTTCCGCATACATGACGCAGCGATTATTGTCGGTAGAGAATAATGCGATCCCGTCCATCCAGAGACCTCGGCTAGTTTTGCTCTCTCAGACTCCCGGCTGCAGATGGACGTAGTCACGTCGGGATTCAAGCATGCAGTTTTCTCCTGATAACAGAGCGAACGCTTGTCCATTGTGCCGCTCGGGAGCCTTGACTTTCCTTAGAGGCTGATGCTGGTAACGCGTGAGACCTCGTGTCCTGTTGTAAGCTCATACATGCTGATCAAGGCAGGGTGTCTTTATTATACTAAGTAGGCAAGGAATTCAGACATAAGGTAAGAGCATTCTGGACCGTTCTCATATAATTGTGAATTGATGTAGGATTTACAACATTTGATTTGGCAGGTTTAAGGCAGAACAGTTGTTCAGGTGATTTATTATTATTTTGACATTAAAGGGTTTTGGTCACCGGTGCAGATCTGATTACTGAACGATCAGTAGCTGTTACTGTAGCACAGTACAGCATGTAGTGAAGAGAGTCTGTGAGGAAATGAGGTGTTTCCTCTGAACAGAAACGCACTCGCTGAACTCGCGCCAAAATTAGCTCACTCAAAGAAGAGGATTCTTTGCTGTGCAAGAGGACTCGCTTCCTAAGCAACGTGAGGCAGGTCTCATGGCTTCCGTTACCGAATGGTCATTACATGCATTTGCTTTTAAGATGAACTACTAAAATATTACTCATCATTTATGATTAAATGCTTGAAACAAATTCATAGTGTAGTCATGGGTCATGGTAAGACGAATTATCACCGTCTCAACCCTTCACGTCGCCCGACCCCCCCCAACCCCGGCTAAATCTTTTGTTTTCCTTGTTAAATCTCCCAGTGTGAAATTTTGAAGTCTCTCTCTCTCTCCCTCTGTCTCTCTCTCTCTCTCTTTCCATTTCAGCATGGCGTTGAAACGGAGCTCCCTTACGTCACCACAGATTACAGCTTCGAGATTACCGGCGCTGGAAAAGTGCACGTTTTCAAAGGACTCGCAAGATCCTGTTTTGTCAAAGCTAAAACGAATAACTAAGCTCTCGCGTATGGACTTCACTTTCAGCGAATGATGTTTGTATCACTGTAACTGTTTTATATACCAAATAAAGAGGCTACAGCTGCCAACGAATGTACAGAACGACAGACATTTCGCATCTTTGATCAGTCCTCCACCTAAAAACACGGTGCATGATGGGAACGGTAGTTTTGAGTCATAAACCAGCGCCTTGCCGTATACAACATGGTCACGATAAAACGTTGTTGTTTTGAGATATTTGTGTTTACTCTTTTAGATTTTCACATATTTGCTATCATTAGTAAGAAGTTTGCTTGCATACTGTTCATTTGTCAGTTTGTTTAAGGTCACACTCCCGAACTGTACAGATTGTAAGATATTAAAATGGGTTTCCCTTTTTGCCAACAAAGTTTGACTATTTCACTGCCTTTCGCAACGAACGTACGAAAGAGTCCGTTTTAAACCCCTAGAGGGAAGATAATGACTCATAAAACTCTGGTTTTCTCATGCTCTTTATAGATAACACGCAGTTAAATGTAGATGGGTAGAAAGTCAAATGAGGGGGGGGGGGAAACCCAACCAATTCTTAGTAAGCTGTTAAACCATGACAATGTACCTCGGCAGTGATTCTACATGTCTCTTTGGTTAAAAATAAGGATGTAAATTTAAAAACACTTTAGAGATAATTATTTATATATGTATACTCCAGGGTTTGTGTTTAACTGTTTCTAGTGAACTGGTATTAAGTAGGAAGCCTCCCATTTTTACCCCTTGACAGTCAGAAGGGTCACCAAGACAACAAAAATAACTCGCACCAACAGACAGGGCTGCAAGTCATTTCTACAAAATCCAACTACTAAAACACATGCCTCTTACCAAACTCATTTATGTTTTGATTAACGTACTTTACGTGCTATCTAACTTCATGTATATCATTTCTTACTCTGCTTGCTTTCTTAGTTATTACTTTTAATTAATTACTTTTCTATACCTATTTTCTTACTTTACATACTTAATTTCTTTACTTATTTTACATACTTGACTTATTTTCCTTTACTTATTTTCTTAGTTTATGTACTTAATTTCTTTCTTTCTTTCTTTCTTTCTTTATTGTACATACATAAGTTTTGCTAACTTTGTGTATAATTTTTTTACTCTGCTTGCTTTCTTAGTTATTTACACACTTTTGATACATTAATTCATTCTTTATTTACTTGTAACTTTACCAGTTTTCAAATTTTACGTACTTAATTTCTTTAATTATTTACTTGACTTTATTTTCTCTCTTAACTTACATAATTTACTTATTTATTTTACTTATTTTCTTAGTTTACATAATTTCTTTACTCACTTTACATACCTAATTGCTTTATTCAGTACTTTACTTAAGTTTCTTACTTTACATATTTATTTATTTTACATACTTAATTCCTTTACATTACGTGGTTTCTTTCTTTACTTCTATTACTTTACTTACATACTTGCTAAACGTATTTACTTTACTTACTTATATATATTTTACTTAATTTCCCACATTTCTTATTACATTTCTTTACTTAACATACTTTCTTACTTTACTTAGTTATTAATTTAACTTCTTAATTTTTGCATATCTAGGAGTAGTAGCTTAGTGGTATAAAATTCGTGTGTGTGTGTGTGTGTGTGTGTGTGTGTGTGTGTGTGTGTGTGTGTGTGTGTGTGTGTGTGTGTGTGTG
>JAQQZR010000015.1:17292748-17305403 GCA_030068235.1 Notoglanidium macrostoma | reverse complement strand
CGGTGACCGTTCACCCACGTTACATTTCTCTTAGTTCTCAGTTTATAGATCAAACGACTTTTTCTGGTTTCTGTAACACTTTGAAAGGGAAATCTTAAGCCGTCTGTTAACTGTTGAAATCTTTATAACGCAAAAATGGATCAACATTTCACAGAAATAACAAGTAGTCTGTAGTGGTTGTAATCGCCTTTTGTTCTGTGGTTGGAAACGGCAATGATGAGATGCTCTTCCAAAGCCGTGGACATCCTTCTGTGTTGGTGTCGTCCGTCAGTCAGCGGAATTCTTTCATTGGCTGGGTTAGGAAATATCAAGGTTTATTTTTTTATTTTTTTTATTTTTTATTTTTTTCCCCCTTCCCCTCCACTATTATTAGGTAGATTTAGTTTTTCCACCCTGTCTCCATTTCTCTCCTCTCTTCTCTTCAGGACGCCAACCTTTGCCGGCGGTTTGTTCTCCATTTCCAAAGCCTACTTCAAGGAAATCGGAACGTATGACGACAAAATGGAGATCTGGGGTGGCGAGAACGTCGAGATGTCCTTCAGGGTTGGTCGAATCTCTCTGAGAAGTTTTAGCACACCTAAGTTTTCCTCGCTCTGTTTCACATCGCTAACTTGAAATAAATGCTCAGGTGTGGCAATGTGGAGGCCAGCTGGAGATCATCCCGTGTTCCGTGGTCGGTCACGTGTTCCGCACGAAAAGCCCGCACACTTTCCCCAAGGGAACCGAAGTCATCGTGCGCAATCAGGTCCGCCTGGCTGAGGTGTGGATGGATGATTTTAAACAAATCTATTACCGCCGCAACCCGAATGCAGCCAGGATGGCCAAAGAGGTAAATGACTTTGAGATGAGGTTCCTTCTTTACAAAACCAGGCTTTAGAAAACAAAAAAACTTGAGCATGTTGGGACAAGTTGAGATGACTAATTACAACATAATCCCAGAACATCTTGAATGATCGCAACTATACCTCAGGATTATACCACATTTTAAGTTGTCTTCACCAGGTTTGGTCGTGTACTAGCTTCTTATTGGGGCTGTATTTGTTTGCGTAGTATGCCCGCACAAAAGACTATCTACTGCGTAGCCACAAAGCTGTAGTCCGACCAAAGACAAATAAAAGTCACGGAGCAGAAAAGTCAATTCAATGGAGGAGAAAGCACCTGAAAGACCAGATTTGCTTATGGTAGTGGTTACATTAACCTTGTGCTGCTTTTGTTCTGGCTGAACTTTGACCTATGAGTTCATGAGATTTGTGAGGCTGTGAAAAGAAGGCAGGACTATAATCGCTGGTTAGTTACAAAAGTGCATAAGCTGCTTATTATTAACACCGGGCTTTTTATTGCCTTGTTGTCTCATCTAGCCATTTTGTTCACTAAAGTGTAATTTTTCTCCTCCTGCTAGAATTAATTTTTGTTTGCAATGTCGATCGCCGTAACCGCTGCAGGTATCCGGAGTTCCTTTCACGTAATCCGCAGCATCCATGTAGAGTCGGGAGTCTTCAGGTTTAAGCTCGAGTCTCCAGCTTTAGGGTCCAAGTTGAGTCAAGCAGCTTTGTGTTCGATACGTGTGTGCTAGTGTAAACTCTCAGTTGTCTAAACGAGCAGGCGTTGGTGAAGTTTCGGACATCGTTGGAAAATGTTCTTTGTGTTTTAGATTCATTTACAACTGGTGTTTTTCATGTCCGCTATTGTAGGATGGACCAAATATCGTTTGATGCCTTCTTTTATTTAAATGTCTTTGTGTCCGTGGCGCTCTGACGGAACAAAGGCAGTATCTGTTTGGGGCGGGTGAGACGTGTAATCCAGTTCCGATGTTCAGGCAGAACTGCAAGCCTTCTTCATCTCTGGTCTTCACTTACTACCTGAACTTAGGTCGATTCTTCCTGTTTAACCAACACCGTTTTGTTTCGGCTCATGCAGAACAACTACGGCGATCTGACGGATAGGCTGAAACTCCGGGAAACTTTACGCTGCAAGAACTTCACCTGGTATTTGAACAACGTCTACCCTGAAGCCTATATACCTGACCTTAAGCCTGATAAGTTTGGAGCAGTAAGTCATTACATCCTGCCACCAACTTTTCCAGATTTCCATTCATCATGTATGTGCTGACCCTGTGTCCTTTGGCTCGCCTTGTAGATCAAAAACATGGGGTCTCAGAACTGTCTGGACGTCGGGGAGAATAATAACGGGGGGAAGCCGGTGATTATGTACGTGTGCCACAACATGGGAGGAAACCAGGTATAACCAGCATCTTTACTGTTGGTACTTCTGCGCATTTGAAAAATGGTGCTAGAGGTTGATTCTCTCGATGACTTGGCGACGTTTGGTTCCTTTTAGTACTTCGAGTACTCTACGCACAAGGAGCTGAGGCATAACGTGGGCAAACAGCTGTGTCTACATGCCACCTCGTACCCAGAGCAAGTGAAGATCGAGCTGTGCCAGCTGAGGGGTCGCGGTACCAGCGTCGCCCCTCAGCAGGAGTGGATCTTCACAGAGGTATTTTTAATTTTTTTTTTTTTTTACACGACGTCCAGTTCAACTGGTTTCCGTGTAATTCCAGAAATGGGAACAAACACCTGAGTGTCATCCCATTCATTGAAAACACCGTACTTTAATTCCACCTTCAAAATAACTGCTAATCCTAGAGGTTCACATACTTTTGCCAATCAGCTATGCAGTATCGGATCATTTTCCTTAATAAATAAATGACCAAGTGTAATATATATTTTTTTGTCTCATTTGTTTAATTAGGTTCTCTTTAATTGTTTTTCGGGCTTGTGTGAAAACCTGATGATTTTATGCAGAAATATAGAATATTGTATTCATCAAATGTCTTAGTTGTAAATAAAATTGTAAGTAACAAGAAAAGACAACGAGCCGACTCCAATTCGTTAAAGCCTTTCTCATTATTAGCAGATTAATCAAATATTTCTATGTTACATGAATAAATAAGTATTTAAATATTGCCGTAATTGGCAGTGCCTACTAATCAAACTACTACTTTTTCTGTTGCTGTTTGTAGGAGCAGTTATTAAGAAATCCTTCCTCAGGTCAGTGCCTGCACTTGAAGGACGGCAAGATAGTCATGAGCCCCTGTGATTCGGGAGAGCTGCATCAACACTGGACATTCAGCTGATCTCCGTCTCCGACGGAAAGAAGCTGAGAATCCAGCAGTAACTCGGACTCGTGCTTTGAAACCCGCTGGGGCTCACTACTGGCCTATCTATGTGAACTGATAGCGTATGGGTCATTTATATCCATGCAACGGATCAAACTCGGACAAAAACTTTCAATGTTATGAGACTCAGGAATGCGAGTGCAGGCACCGTCTCTATAACCGATAGAGTGTGGGACAGAATGACCTGACAGCATATTGTTTACATGCGTTCACCAGACTTGTGCTCTCAGTCTTTGCGTTTCAGCCTTCAAACTGCTACTTTTAAAGATTTTATTTATGTTTTAAAAAGTGTGTAATAAGTATTTTTATTTTTCAAGTTTATTTGAAGGCAGATGAGACGGCCTTTATTTTGCCAAGACATGGTATGTATTATTTTGTCATTCCGTTGTTCTGCCACAAAGCCAAACTCTAGTGATGTTTCATCAAGAAAGATTTTTTTTTTTTTTTTTTTTTAAGAGTCAGAAATCATGGTACTCTTGTCTGACCAGACATTCTGATATGTGCAGCTTAAGTTATACGACAGGGTCAACAATCATGATTGTGAAAGAGGTCCAAGACTATTATGTGAACACATGAAATGGATACTTTTTTCCATTTTGTAATTAAAGATTTCTTGTGACTTTTCATTCTTTCCAGTTCTTTCATGTTCACATATTTATATATTATATATGTTTGTGTGTGTGTGTATATACATACATACATACATACATACATACATACATACATATATATATGTATGTGTGTGTGTAGATTTATATTTATAAACAACTTATCAGGTTGTTTTTATTCATACCTGCATTGTTCCATAACTAACCTGCATGAATAGAAGAGGGAGTGTTTGGGAATGTAATTGACATGATGGATGATCTTTGGATGTGATTTTGTTCAATGAAATCAAGGAGCAGTCGCACTAGTTACCCTTTTAATCTAGGGTCAAGAATTTTAATTATAAATAGTGAAATTTATTGACCTAATATTTGTCATGGTCTTGTTAATTTTATTCAACTTTCAGTGTGTTTGTTTTTTTGTTTGTTTGTTTTTATTCGTGAAAATAACCAGTGTTATTAAAGTATAACGTACAGTCTGAAAGCTTAAACTTTCCCTGTTAGTAATAAACAGCTACCTAGTTGGTTAGTTCATCATTTAGCTAATTAATGCTTTATTTGATTTGTCTTGGATTTCCAGTTTACAGTTGTTTACACGCGTCTGTAACTTGAAATGACGTTATCTGCTTTGCTTGCTACGTTGAATCCTATTGGTTGGATGGTCCCGACACGACAAATCCTATTGGCCGGAAGATGGTATTGACTTTACACGGAATGCTCCGCGTGTCGCGTGCCCGCGCGTGCTGTTAGAAAGCGTCTTATTTTGCTTGCAACACTAGGTTATTAACTAAAATACTTCATGTAAGCTTAAAGCAGAATTATCGGTCATTGTTTGTAGCCAGCTGCTAGCTTGCTAACACTTATTAATCTCATGAACAGGCCTGAAATCTGCAGTGGCTCTCGGATTATGCTGAAGCAGTAAAGTAGCACGAGCTACTTTTTGTATGCCGCCGGTCCATAACTATTATTAAGTATAATTATTGTGTCGTTAAACTCGTGCTTGTGGCGGGTGAACGCTTATCCTGCTCGTGGTTAGGAGTATGAGTTCGTTAATGCGCTCTCAGTCCCAGGTGCTCGGAGACATCCGGAAGGAGCTCTACGATGAACATGAATTTCGACAGGTTACTCATGTCTTCGTTATCATGGGTGCTTCGGTAAGTAATTATAATATTTGTACAGAGATCAACAGCCTTGTTCCTGGCATCTGCCTTCCTCCAGAGTTCAGCCACAGCTCTAATCCAACACACCTGCTCCGACTAAAGCAGGTAAATCTGCGTGATTAGACTCTCTGTAGCTGGTGTACTGGATCAGGGCTGGAAGTGAATTCTGCAGAAAGCTAAACTCGAGCCACCGGAAGCCCTGGCTGCACGTGCACAGTTACACTATTGAAATAATCCGGATAGAATGCATAGAAGATTTCCACTGGAGCTCCTCGACCACCTCATTAACATATTCGAATATGCATGAATATGCAAAGTAGACACGCCCCCAAATACCCATAGCTAATTTATCAAGCAGGCTAGTTACCTGCTAATAACCTAGCTCTCGGTTTTCTGTGAACTGTTTAGCAGTAGTTAACTGAATCCGAATATACCATAAAAACACAATTTTGTTCTTAAGGGTTTTTTTTGTAGCTAACTATCTTAACAATCAGGTTCTATGAGTGAACATTTTCCTCAACTTTGAATCCCTGGAGTTCATTAACTAAATTCAAACATAATGCTTCCTAAATTAGTTGTTAATTTAGCACCATGCTACTAAATTTCACCCAACACCAGTCTATTTCATCAGCCATGGAGGTTATGTTCTTGATATAGTTTGCCCGGAAGGAGAACTGCACGAACTACTGGCAGGATGTAGCACGGGCCAAGGAATGACCGATTACGTTTTGGAGCGGGTCAGACTCATTGGGCAGCTCCATGAAATTAGTTTTGCCTTTGCTAAAGTTGCAAAATACAGCATTCGGGCTTTGCGGACGTCGGCACTCGAAAATGCCGTACATCTTAAAATCCAGTAGATGGCGGTAAAGAGCAATGGTGACAAAACATAGCAAATGAAGGAATATGATGACTCCACTGGAAATATATCCAGACATATAAAGTGGTTGCGGTTGCAGCTTTGCATATCGCTAGAGAGTCAACTATTGTCCATGGTGGAGGTCTGCGCTCCCCGAGTGCGCTTCTGGGTTCTATTAGGTTGCAAAACATTTGCCTCAACATACACCTAGAACTGTGAAGACGGTGTTGGACTGCTGCTGACCTGAGCGGTTCTGCTACAATGGCAGAGGACTCGGATCAACTACTACTTCATATATTGCGTGTCATTTCGTGTAATGAAAGACTTCATTGTATACATGATAAAATGATTATTCGATTTCTAACCTTTGAATAAGTTTCAATTTATTGCTCAATTGCACAATTTATACTCTTTATAAAGGGCTAGTCATGCAAATATTAATAAATAATCGGATACCGTGATGTAGGGTGTAACTGTCAAATGTCAGTAGAACTCACATTTCTATTCTTGCACAAAATATATAAATTCAAGCATTTCGCTGACCTATATCTATTTTCAGACTTACAAAGGCCTGATTTATTTTTTTCTCTCTCTCAAATTCACACACTTTGAAGGATTCCGAGGCGCGTGGAACCCTGCTTTCTTCATGAATGCTTTCTAAATCAATTTGTGAACTAGGCTGAACTGTGAAAAGTCCACTTCTTCATGTAAAGGGTTGAGTCACTGAGATACAGGGCGCCATACTCTAATTTCCACGGTTGTTGCAGGGCAGGTTGTGTGAGGGACAGACGTTCCTTTATGTTGTGTTTTGCAGACTCATGCTTCATGGCCTGTTGACTTCGGTTTGAGCCACAGGAAAGTGTCACTAGGTTTGGTAGAGGGAGCACTGGCTCTTCGCTCACACTGAGCGTCACACATTCCCCTGAAGTAGCAATTACATGCCAAAAAATACAATCATTTGGTTTTTATTTTCTCTCGCTCTCTTTTTAAGGGGGATCTTGCCAAGAAGAAGATTTACCCAACACTTTGGTGAGTGTATGAACACTGTTTGTGTGTTTGTGTGTGTGTGTGTGTGTGGTTTTTTAACGGATCCTGTTTTTAAGGTGGCTCTTTAAGGATGGACTCCTACCAGAGGAGACCTACTTTGTTGGGTTTGCTCGTTCCCACCTGACCATGGATGACCTCCGTGCTGCCTCCTTACCGTACATGAAGGTGAAGGTCACAAAGTGTTATTAGTTATGAGCATGAAATAAACAATTATATAGTTTAATGAGATCACCACGTTTTATAAGTAAGGGATAACGTCCACAGACGTAGTATGGAATTAATGGACGATGTGGAGGCTAAAAACCGTTTCGTGTTGTGGAGTTTCCTCTGACGAATTCATTAATTCCTTCTAACAGGACACTTCGAAGGCTGTTATCCCGCTTATACCCCGGTCACCAAACATCTAAACACGTTTGTATGTTTACGGGGCCTAGAAATAACACCCGGGGAGTCATTTTCTCGGAAACAAATGTGTACGTGGTATTCTTTTGTCCTGAACGAGGAGAATCGGATTGGACGGTCTAGCTGGTTTGGTTCTTATGGTTCCCAGCCATGCAGGTTAATTTGACCAGTCAGCGGATAATTTCCTTTGGTTGCTATGGTTATCATTCAAAAGATCCCAGCACGTTCATATGGAGCAATGATTAAAACCTTTTCAACTGTTCTACTTTATAGGTGTTCCCTTATACAAAGTTATTAGACAACTAGCCAGCCAATCAGAACCGAGTATTTCCCATCTCCAGCGTATAACTACACAGTAATCAGGGCATGTTATAGGAAAAGCAGGTGAAGCAGTGTTACTATTCCAACTCTGAAGTTTGTTTTCCTCTAACATCACATCCCAAAGTGTGATTTTTTTTATGCCAAATCAATTAGCCAAAAATTACATAATGTATTATTTAAACACCAATGCAGAAAGACGAGACAAAAATGTAGCTTGGTGTGTAACTATGAAATCTCATAGCACAACCTTCGTCCTCCCTGAAGACTTACAAAGCGCTGACACTGGAGACTCCTTCCGTAAATAAAACAAAAAAAAAACAGTGACAGTGATGAATGCTTTACAAGTCCCTATGATTATCTGTAACCATATACAATATATGAATGTGAATAGAAAATATAGGACTAAAATGACTAATTAGTCTGCTTTTTTTTGTGTGTTCTTCGTTGTCAGGTCAAAGACGTGGATAATGAGCGTCTCTCAGCATTTTTCCAAAGGAACTCTTACCTGGCCGGACGCTATACAGAGGGAGAGACTTTCTCACAGCTGCAGTCCCACCTGAACTCTCTGTGCCATGGTACCGGTGCCAACTACATCTTCTACCTGGCACTGCCACCCTCCGTCTACCACAGCGTCACCACCAACATTCAGCAGCACTGCATGAGCAACAAGTCAGTGACCATCACCACCATGTCCCTCTCTCCCTGTCCCTGCAGAAACACCTGAAAATATGACTGATACTGTCAGAGGACGCTTTGATGATTTCGTGCATCAAAACAACATGACGATGTTCATCTTTCCGTTTCTCTCCCTATCTTTTTTCTCGTCCTCTCCATCTTTCTGCATCTCTCTACGCATCTTGCTTTTTGTATCTCTTTTCACGTCTCTATCTGTCCGTGTCCGTCTTCCTTACTCTAACTGTCTGTCTCCGTCACTCCTCCTCTTTGTCTCCCTTGCTTTCTTTCCGTCTTTTCCGTTCTCTGTCTCTATGCATTTCGGTCTTCATCTCTCTCTCTCTAGCGGTTGGAGCAGGCTGATTGTTGAGAAACCGTTTGGCCGGGATCTGCAGAGCTCAGAGGAATTGTCCGCGCACCTCTCTTCCCTCTTCAGTGAGGATCAGATCTACCGTATAGATCACTATCTGGGCAAGGAGATGGTGCAGAACCTCATGGTGCTCAGGTGATGCATTTCACGCCGTTCAGACATGTTTCTGAATGCAGATGATTGGTTTACGTCGTGATCGCGGGACGTATTTTGAATGATCCTAATTTGATCTTTATAAAAACGAACGCGCAGTGATCAAACGGCTTTCCTCGGGATTTTCCGTGGTCCCGTGAGCAACTATAAAAACAGGATTGTAGATTCCGTCCTGTTAGGCTTTTAAAGACGACCTGCGATTCAAACCAATCAGTGTTTGCTCTTTTATTTCACCTCCTGCGTCACTTTGTACGCAACACATCAGTAGCCGTTACTTTCCTTTAAACGTCCTCTGACCGTAAACGTGCATCTCCGTGCTGGAAAAAGACTGGACTAACCTAAATGATCATCAAGGACAAATGCTGTTATTCTCTGCCTTTTAAAAGGTCTGATGAGGCTACTGAAAATAATAAGGTTAATCTAAGAACTTGTTTTAACCGGTTTTATGCAAATTTTAATGTACATGGGGAAATCTGAAGTAAAAGATATACACGCCTTATTGTGAAAGAACTATTAGAGGAGGTGTAAAAGATGGCATGCTAATATAGATCAAATTTAATCGTGTGTGAAAAATGACACTTCCTGTCGTCTTGCACCCTCATTACAGTATCCTCAGACCAGGAACTGATTGTGACAATAAATTAAACCATGTTTAAATGGACGCCCTCATGACTTTTGTTTTATCTATGCAAAACATTTAGATGGAAACATGGCAAAGCAGCATGGCAAGCATTTTAGGGTTTTTTTTTTTAAACAATACGGCATTATTCTCATGGTTTCTTCCAGGTTTGGGAACAGGATTTTCGGCCCTATCTGGAATAGGGACAGCGTAGCCTGCGTCGTTCTCACTTTTAAAGAGCCCTTTGGAACTTACGGGAGAGGAGGGTACTTTGATGACTTTGGAATCATCCGGTAAGAAAGCAGTAGGAGTTTTGAAAAGTGAGAAATTTGATTGAATCTTCAAAAAAAAAAAAAAAAAAAAGGGCATTTAACTTGGTTATTCCTCTGCATGGGGAAAGAGCATTTCTTTCACTTCCTTTTCACCTTCTTCCTCTCAGTGACGTCATGCAAAATCATCTTCTCCAGATGCTCACCTTGGTTGCCATGGAGAAGCCTGCCTCCACCAACTCGGATGATGTGAGAGACGAAAAGGTATCATGAGAACGTCAGACACCATTTACTAAAAACAGGAAGATTCATCTCACCAGGGCAGATTTGAAAAATGGTTCAGCTCTGTACTCAGAGCAACAAGTATTTCTAACCAGTCAGTGGTTGAATGGAGGAATGTGATGTCAGCTGAAATTCTCTCGCGTCTGTTTATGCACTTCAGGTGAAGGTATTGAAGTGTATCGCACCCGTAGCTCTACAGGATGTTGTGCTGGGGCGCTATGAGGGAAACCCTGGAGGGGAAGGGGAGGCGAAATTAGGCTATTTGGACGACCCCACCGTTCCCAAAGACTCCCACACGGCCACTTTCGCCACCGCAGTGCTCTACGTGCATAACGAGCGCTGGGAAGGTGCGACATTGTCCACGTGTTTATTAAAAATTAAACTCAAATTCCATTTCTGACTGCACAGCAAGGAAAGAGCTGTTCTTCATTGCCTTTTTTTTGTGGATTCTGTTCATTCCTTTCTGAAACAGGGGTTCCCTTCATCCTGCGCTGTGGAAAGGCCTTGAACGAGCGCAAGGCCGAGGTGAGGCTGCAGTTCACCGATGTTCCAGGTGACATCTTTAATTCGCAGTGTCAGAGGAACGAGCTGGTGGTGCGTGTGCAGCCTAACGAGGCTATTTATGCCAAAATGATGAGCAAAAAGCCTGGCGTGTACTTCAACCCTGAGGAGACGGAGCTGGACCTGACCTACCGTAGCAGATACAAGGCAAAATGCTCAGTCATTACGGCTTCACGTCCGTCACAGGCAGTTTGTAACTTGTGGAAGGGTTTTTCCTCATCACGGTTAATGTTATTGATTTTCATCGTTTTGACTATATGGTTTATTGTAGGCTTTTTTTTTTTTTTTTTTTTTTTTTTTTTTTTTTAAGTCTTTATGGGCAAAAGTATGTGGACACCAGACCATCACATGCAGGTGTGGGCTTTCCCTAAAATATACATAAAGCTGGAATGCCTCAATTCTGCAGCATTAAGGTTTCCTCTTTACTGCACCTAAGAGACCTAAACCTGTCCCAGCATGACGACGTCCCTGTAAGTAAAGCGAGCTGCAGGAAGACATGGTTTGCCAGAGTTGGAGGGTAAGAACTCGAGTGCCTGTACAGAGCCCTGACCTCAGCCCCACTGAACACCTTTGGGATGAACTGGAACACGCACTGTATCCCAGACCTCCTCACACACTATCAGCGCCTGACCTCACTAATGCTCATGGTTGAATGTTCAAATCCTTACTGCCAAGCGGAAATTCTAGTCTTAACAGTGGAGCTTATTGGAACAACAAAAGGGAGCCTTAATCCGGAATGGGATGTTCAACAAGCACATAAAGATGAGTGGTCAGGTGGCCACATACTTTTGGCAGTGTAGTGCATCAGTTTCAGTTACGCATATGATGATTAGCTACATTTTTCAAATCTGTTTGGAAATGAGCATAAAAGCTACTTCCAATTTTTGATCAGTCAATTCAGTCTATAGTGACGGCACATGTATTCCTGCTTTTGTATGTTATTGCTCCCTCTGCTGTCTAAATAATACAATTACAGCTAGGGAAAGCTAAGATGAATCGCAGTTCATTTTTAATTTCCGTCGAATCGAACAGACATAAATTTGTATACCACAGTTTATCGAGGTAACATGTATCATTATATGTCTACTGAAATGCGATAGGCCTGACAGACTGTTGTGATGCAGCCGCGCATACCAGATATGTTTCATCAGTTTCCGATTCAGGCTAATTTTGTCCTAACTACATTTGTACCTCAAAAAAAATAAATAAACCGGGCTAAAGCTCCTTGATGCTCTTAAATGTCTCATGTATTCAGGCCATTAAAAAGCCAAACTGATAATCCACTTCCCCTTTACAGGATGTGAAGCTTCCTGATGCCTACGAGCGGCTAATTCTGGATGTGTTCAGTGGAAGTCAGATGCACTTTGTGCGCAGGTGAGTCTCATTTTCAACAACATTCGTACATCACATCACTGCTGTATAACTGAACTTGCAGGTGGATTTGATTCCAAATGTTTTGCTGTCTGCGTGTTTTAGCGATGAGCTCAGAGAAGCCTGGAGAATCTTCACCCCTCTCCTCCATCAAATCGAAGCTGAAAGGACACAACCAGTCCCTTACACGTATGGAAGGTAGGACATCTTAGTAATGATGTGGTGGTTTTTAGTCAAATAACCTGGTTTACACAGTCAAAGTGTAATGCACGTTCGGTTTCATCACTAGCCGTGGACCGAAAGAGGCAGATGAGCTGATGAAGCGGGTGGGATTCCACTATGGAGGAACGTACAAGTGGGTTAACCCTCATCCTGCGCAACACTCCAATCACTGATCATTGATTAAGACTTGCCAAACAGATCCAATCCTAAATTCAGGAGATGAACCTGTTAATGAATGAACGCGTTGACTCTCCAATCTACTTGAGATTTCCATTTTATACAAATTCACTTTTTTTCCCCCTCTGCGAATGTTTTGAACTGGGAACATGTTTACAGCTACATTTTCTTTTCTCAAATCATGACTGACTACACTCCGTACCTCTTCATTTAGTGGCAGTGCTTCTCTTGACTGTCATGTTTGTGATTTGAATGTAATTTGCAAGCACTTATCTTCATCGTTCTCTTAGACCAAATCATAACACGGTACATTTTAGTTACATTATTCCATGTAATCCGCTTTACCTTCCTTATTTTCCCCCCCATAGTGACGGGAACAGCATAACGTAC
>JAQQZR010000015.1:17248963-17292648 GCA_030068235.1 Notoglanidium macrostoma | reverse complement strand
TGGTGTTTATGGTGTGTAGTGTTGGTTTAAGAGTTAAAAGCAATAAGTTCAGTATTTTATAACTTGTGCAGTGTTATGAGTCATAGCAGTTTCGCTGTTACGTTTGTACAGTATATGTTACAGTATTTATTTGGACTGGCATGTTTGAGTTTTGAATTTTTTTACATGTTCAAATCAATTCAGGGTTGTTTCCCAAAAGCTAAGAATGTTAGTTTAGGGTGTGTGTGGTTCAACAAACTGCCACAAACACAGCGCACAGTATGACCCAGTGCAATGTATTGATGAGATGCCATTCTGTGTAAAGATTCCAACCTGCTTTAAATCAATCTTCAAGCCAAGGCTGGTCTGCTCACATTCCAATCAGTCCTCACGTCTAATATCTTTGACTGTTTTGAGACACGTCACGTCACTGACCCTGCTGGTTGTGACTCTCGCTCTCAGGTACGTGGCCTAGCCAGGGGGCATGTCACTCAGCTCGGAGAATAAACCAATGGTCTGGTATGAACTGGAATGTGTCAAGTGAATAAACACGGTGTTAAAAACAAGCTGGAAGGTGCTGCAGTCATCTACTTGTATATTTTCCTCCATTTTTAAGTTCAGTCTTAAATAAAATAAAGGCACTTCGTACCTAAATGTGTAGTGCTTTAAGCTGACTGTAAGCATATTTTAATAAAAATTATGTTGAAACATGAAAAATGTGAACCATGTTTGTTTATTGCAATATTCTGTTGTATTCTATAACTTAAATAAGAAATTCATGATTTTTTTTTTCTTATTTGTAGCATTTCTATGGCTAATATTAGCTGTGTAAAAAACATCTCCCTTTGCAATTCCGGTTTTCCTCACGGTATTTCCGGGAGCCTGTGTCCTCCTCAACGCCCCTGGCATACAAACGCACCAGCTGACCGTGTACTCTGAAAAAAGAAAAGCAGTCATGGCAAATGTAAGTTAGGACATGAGTGTTGGAACCAATGGAGGGAAACACACCTACAGATACATGTATAGATACAGTGGCCTTGTGAATAAAAAGAGGGGTCATGAACATGTTCTCCATGCGGTTTTTCATTTGTTTAAATTTATAAACTGTTAAACTGCATATAAAACATCCAGGCCTAAAGTGTCATGCTAAATTGTCTTGTATGACACATTAGCACATGAGCGCAGGAACTGCTGTTCACCTTTCGAACTTGAGTATGTGTAGCATTAGAACAGACGTCTCTGATTAAGCTTAAGGAGTCCTAATGTTTCACAAAGCCTGTGCAGAACCCATTATTCAGTATAGGAATGTTGAATATACAAAAGTAGCATTTCAGTTTTAGAGAATCTCAATATAAACCAGGATGTTTAAATAATTTTTATTTGGGCAAAGGCTTATACTTACCTGCATGAGATTTCCGTATACGGCAGGATCTCTCCATCACAGTTCCACACAGACACCGCAGAACGCTTACTGGAGCACAGCCCACACAGATAATCGCTCTTCTTTCCTTTCTCCTTCATCCCTTGTTCCCTCTGCTTTCCTGCAAGGCATTGCTGGGAGCCGAGCCTGCCGGACTCAACGTCGCCTTCAGACAACATCTCAGGATCCACCAGTATTCCTGCTGTGAGGTTTTGGGTTTTTGGCTTGTCCTCATCCTCCTCCTCACCGGGAGTAAAGGAAAAGCGCACTGCCTTTACGCGGTGCACCTCAACGAAGGGGAGGTCAAACTAAAACCAGAGTTTTACGGAGTTAATTACAGTACACTCATTCTTCAATTTCTCACCAACCCATTTTTGGAGGGTACTTACTGTGCGTGTTTGTGTTTTTTTATTTTTATTATTACTATAATGCATTAGGGGGAAAAAATCTCTATAAATGCTGTGTTTGTCATGTCCAGTGATAACATGTTAACAGTTGACTTGACAGGCAGGATAGGCATATGCATAGTATATTTTTTACATTATATATAAACACACACACACACACACACACACACACACACACACACACACACGCACACACGCAGTATATATTATAAATATTTTGGTGCTTTTATCTCCAAAAATCTGAGCAGCAATGGATGCTTCATTTTCACTCCTCATTCATATTAATGTGGTCTCAGCTTAATTGTTGTCCACTGATTATGTTCTAGTTTATGTGGATAGTTATTAGAATTACCAAGGAAAATAGATACAAGGAAATGATTAGTACATTAAAGCCTATTCCAAAATGTTAGAAATTACTAGCCAAAAGCAACATTAATTTTGGAGTTCCAAACTACAGAGGGAAACACTGCCGTCCTCACCTGATCCTGCGTGGTGGTGTGCCTGTGCAGGTACGAGAGGAAACCCAGGGGATTAGTGTTCCTCACCAAGATGAGGTCCCCCGTCCCGTCAGCCAGGTGTGCTGAGGGCGAGAGACCTTTAGGGCTCCGTGGGCACGAGCTGGACATGCAGGTGAGGGACACACACCTGAATGTGCCCTCAACACTTAACCACTCACCTGAGGGCAAACAATGAGAAAACACAATTGAATCAGCTTAAAGTGTTAACTGACCTGGGAACAGTACCTTTAAAAATCATGAGTGTTGTCTTAATGTTGGATGAAACTGGTTGTGGGGTTGTTACTTTTTTATATTCTTAGGTCATCAAAGTCTCCAAGTTTCTATGTAACGTTTACAGACATTTTACTCTTAATATGGATTCTTCAAGGCATCACTGATGAAATTTAAAAGCCTTTATAATAATGCCGTTGAATTCTTGAACCTAAAAGGTCAGAATGTTTGTTAATTTTCAATAACAGCTCTGACAATAGTACTGGCAGTAAAGTAAAAAAAATAAAATTAATAATAATAATAATAATAATAGTACTGTGCTTATTCTAAAATGCTACCACTTCCATAGAAAGGCTAAGTCACAGGAACTTAATCACCTCCAGACACTGACATGTCATTGGTCTAGCTCTTGTTTATCAGTGGAAAATGCCTTAAGATGATGGTGATGTTAAATAGTGTGTTTATTACGTGACCTTGGTTCAGTTCTTCTACGTTACATAGTTTGAAATCGAGTTCGGCTGCTCTGCTTCTGAGTGGTGACGCGTCTTACCCTCGGATTCAATGCTGTACTGGCTCAGCTGCCTGCTGTACAGAGAGTTGCAGCTCTCCGAGCGAGGGAACAGTCTCTCGGTGCTCTCCGAGCACACTCTGCACCTACACACACGCACATGGTTACATTTTATAGGTAGATACACAGGTGGAACAGGTTGTCACAAAGCTAAAGATATGCGGACTAAGCAATATGTGCTCCGCTGAGCATGACATGTAAATAAGACCTACTTAGAAGACACCAAGCTTAAGAGTATTAAATAACAGGCCAGTTCAACTCGGGTGTACATTTCGCTTTCTTTACACATACATGTATAATATTATTCAGGCTTACTTCAGGAAGTGGTTCTAATTCACGGACTGCTCTTGTTTCCTTAGGGATCACATTACCGGAGTACTTAGGAGTCATGGACACAGCTCCCACAAAGCAGCAACAGCTTGCAGGAAGCTTTGAGGAGCACAGCCCATTAGTGGTGTACTGATGAGGCATGCAATACAACAAGGCCTTCATTTCGCCTCCTGTGATTTTGTACATTTTAATCATGTCTCCAGAGGACGCACAACTTGTGGGGTTATCTAACAAAATAACTTGATAGAAATTTGTTGAGTTTCCACAGCTTCGCACGGGTAATTTTACTAATAGTAATGTTTGTTTTATTACAGCTTTCTTAGTTCCTTTTCGAGAATACATGCACATGCACATCTCTCTCAATTGATGTATTGTCTAGATTATAACGGCTTATGTACATTTTAATCTGGCTTCATTTATCAGTGATTTGGCAGATGTCAAATTTGCCAATCCAGGCCAATACATTCCCTTTCTTAAGTGTTTCCTTACAGTTAGGTCCCCAAACATGCCTGAAGCTTATAAGATACGAGGGCTTTCTGAATAGAAAGACAATATGACTGACAATACATCAAGTTTACCTCCTTGTTCTGATTGGTTGAGGGACCACAGAGACCCGAGAACCACCTCCAAAAATATATTTTATTAAAGCTACCAGAACATGTGACAAAATGCGGGTGTTTGACTGACTCCATTTTACAAGGTTCTATACTGTGAATGTATTTATTTATTTATGTTTACCCGGAGAGACAGCGACTGTTATCTCTGGGGCTGGTGATCTGGGAGTCCGCAGGTAGATACTGCACTATTCCCTGATAGCTTCTGTTGCACAGGTACACTAAACAACCTAAACAGAGAGGACATACAGGGATCGAGAGAGTGGAAGAAATGATGCGTTTAAACTTCATTAATGTCACTTGTTTTTTTAACATGGGTGTTTGGTTCGCAGAAAGAAAGTCCACCAGGGCCAGGGCCATTTCAGGCCATTTCCCCATATACAAACATACATTTGTTCATTGAAAAGTTATGTAAACTTTAAATTTGTATATACACACACCAAAAAAAAAAAAAAAAAAAAAAAAAAAAAAAAAAAAAAAAAAACCCCACAAGCTTCTAATTGTAGGCACAGAAAAATCTAATAAGTCTAACAATATCATAGTGCCATAATATAACATAATATATTATTTTTTAACAATATTATGAAATTACCCGAGTAGTCATATCTGAGAGGTCCCATCCAGCGGTGCCTCTCACTTTCAGCCAACACGTCACCATAGAAACCATAGCCCACCAGTGAGACAGAATAACGCACCAGTGTTGAATGATGATGGACAGAACACACATCCAAAGGTTGAGAGTCTCCTGGAAACAAAGAGTTTTGCTTCAAACACTAACCACTGTGTCAGTCAGTAGATTAGGGCACTCCTCTGCTTATCAGAACACTTTTATTTACTATGAAAATACCATGACACAAGTGATGTGATGCATTATGAAAACATTTTTCCATAATAAATGCACTGCTTGTGGTACACTCCTATATGAAATAATGTAGCTTATTTAAAGGGTGTATTATGCAATATTAGGAGATTTCTTTTATGAAGATTATGTCTAACCAGGATCTACAATGGCCTGTAGTGTATATAAAATGACTGCCAGGAGGCCCATCCAAACACAAGCAAGTATTCAGGACTGGAATTTGTTCCAAATGGGTTTGCTCAGCCACTTAATACAATTGTGCTGAGGACTTGGCTTAAACCTGTGCCCCCCCCCCCCCCCCCCATATTCTAAATATCTTCCATTTTATTTATACAAGTAAGAAAAAGAAAAAATCAATCATTGCACTTTTAAATGTTAAGTGATGCATTGTGACATTTCCATGCTCTCGAGACTTACCGACAATGATGTGCAATGCTGAAGTAACCGGGTCATTCACACCTACTGTAGCAAAACACACACAATCTGTGGAGCCTGTTGAGAAGAAGCGAAAAGATGGGAAACAGTATGGTACAATTCAATCTTTCTATCCAACATAACAATAACAGGATACTCTTATTTTAGTAACACTCTGTGATCTTGGTTTCCCGATTGTGGTGATTAATGAGGATTATGGTGTTAAATATTCTACAAAAGAAGACTGACAATAACAGCAGCTACAGGGAAAATCAGAGGTTTACGCTGTACATTCTAATTCGGTATCGTACAACAATTTGTCACAGGGACTTGTATGGGGGTTGTTCAACAAAAATGAAAAAAAAAAACAAAAAAAAAAAAAAAAAAAGACTTGATTGTTAGCACCAGCAGTCAGAGTTCAGCCGGTTGCTTTATGTTTTCTGACACGGGAAAGTCATCAGGTCAGAGGGCTTTGCAGTTTCTTGGACACATGACAGGCTGCATTTCTTTCTCTCATTAAACTTAAGACAGAAGAGAGAGTCTGGTGTGGGAGCAACTGTTTCTAGCTTGTGAGACAAGAGAGTTGTTTCATGGACGTTCCACAACATTAAATTCAACTATAAATGGATACAAAGTGTCAAAGTATATATAACAAAAATTGCCATGTTGGCTAATTGGTGTGGTACAAAACAAATGAATAATGATGGGTCATGTTGCTATTGGAAAATAATTAACTTTGCGGTCATTACAGCGAGTCTGCTTTGCATCCAGTCGCACCACACGGATTCGTTTCCTAGAACACACACATCATTTCTACTGCTTACTTATTTGCCCACCGTTGTCAGTCAGAGTCCATTACAAACCTGCTGGAATGATGCCGATGTGGAGGTCACATGGCTGCAGCATCACAGACAGGTCATTTTCCGAAACCCCCGCCTCCTGCTGGGTTCGTCCAATCACGCCATGCAACAGTTCACTGAACATTCCATCTCCACCCACACAAATCACACTGTGCAGGAAAGAAAGAAAGAACAAGGTCTGCTGTAGTGTAAGGCAGCAAATCATACAGTTGACTGCTGAAGCATGAAGTCATAGTTAATGCTGAACTACAGGTATTGTTAAGATTTTATCACTGAGTAACGATATACAGAGGCCCTAAGGTTACCTGCTCAATGTTTGCAAAATGCTTCAACTTGAACAATAGGTGCTGATTAAGGTCTAATTTCATGTGATATGGTACGATATGGTGTCACTTACCCGTCAAACCCAGTCAGATCTTTCTTCAGGATATGGTCTCTCGCCTGATTGGCTCGTTCGGTCACTAAAACATGTTAATTTAAAAGGCAAGTATTTATACCTTGACTTAGAATCTGAAAACTTAAACATAAACCCTCCACTGTCACCAAGTTATCATCAGGTCTGATCCGATTGCACTTGATGTGGATATCTTTTTACTAAACAAGGAACCAATACAAGGTAAAGCCTGGGTTTCTACCGTTTCTACCGGTCAGCTTAATAATTGATCCAGCTTTCTCCTCCTTTCTCTTTTCACCTGGCTCTATTTCCTTCCCACTTCTTGTTAAAGACCCACAGCGTGTCACTTGAGAGCCAGGCTCAGTGAGACTTGATAACATCCAAGATATCGGAGCGGTGTTGCAAGCAGCTTACCCACAACGTGAGAGCTGATGCCAGCCAGCTCAAATAGAGGAGCCACTGAGGAGTGATAGATCTGCTTCCCTTTTTTCTTCCCTCCATAGGGGTTAATGAACACCAACAACCTGTGAGGGCGAGAGGGACCTGGTAGAGAACGGACGGAAAAACATGACAAGACTTAGACTGAAATTGTGTCAGTTAAAAGGTGTGTCATTTACTAGCCATTTATATTGATCAGAGGCAGGCAAGTGGGATTGTGAGATTTGCCTCCTCATATTATTTGTGATTTATTTAACAGTAGCCAAACATATCAAAATTTACTTTAGCACTTTAATTTATTAATATATTAATCATTAGATTAGGGATGAATCAATACCAATACTAGTATCGGATATCAGTGTACTTGATTACTCACACATGTAAAAATGCCAACATCCAATACCAGGTAATGCTACATGACCTAAGCCTAGTGTATGTTGTCTTTCTAATTAATAGATGACACAAAATGACCGCGATCTGGGTGCATTTCGGGATAAATGACAGCAATCAAAGCAAAGTAGACGGCAAACTGTGCTCTGTGAAAATATCAAGAGGATATGGTATATATGGTAGAAGATATATACGGTATCTTTCTACAAATACAAGCAACCCGATGAAACCTGGGCACAAGGAGCTCATTGCCATCAGCGAAAGCTGTGGCAAAGGCTAGGCAAGTCAATGTTAGCTGTGTGAAAAACAGCCCTTATCCAGCATGTTGTTCCTGATGACGAGGAACTCCAAATGAAATGAAAACAATGCATCAAAAACACAAAAAAAATGCGCTTTGCTTATAGCTATACAGTACCATTTCCCAAGTGAAACAAAATCTAATGTACTGCAATCCCACTTGAGCCGAGGTAGCCAACGTAGCTAACTGCGTTGCAATGCTATAAAGAATGGGCCTGGTAGCCTGAGCACAATCAAATACATGTCTATATTTCATGGTCACTGTATAAATTGGTGAAACAAACAGAGCTAAGTAACCTGTTCTGTGATGCCTAGGACTGATTCAGTATTAATCAGATTCTCATTTTGGTATCAGGGACAAAAACACAAACTTCTGAAAAAACAAAAAAAAAACAAAAGAGGTAAAACCGAGATAACCAATAACGTATTTGTATTGAGAAAATTACTTCCCACTTATATGTGTTTTCAAACAAACCTGTATAATCTTTAAAATCAGACTTAAAATCAGGTTTGAGTACTTTTAAAACACATGAATTGCAGAAGACAGAAAAGGGATGGGGGGATGAACAGGTCTGTGGCGCTGCCCGACTCACAGTGGGTTTTAAGTGCAATTCTGAGTTGCGTCACCCACTGGTCCCGGAGGTCACGGCTGGGGCAACAGAACTGGGACCTGCCCAGGCTCCACAGAGGCCGCTTCCCATCACCGGTGTTACTGCGCTTTACATAGAACACTAGGGCAAAGACAATGGAGGAAAACACAGTTCAGCAAAGTATTTTGAACCGGCTCGGTGTTATGGTCTGCATCGCCAGGCTAGAACTTACGTGTGAAGTCTCGGTCAGTGTCCTCCACTTTCTTCTGTGGCTGGATCTCCACCTGACCCTCCATTACTGCAACCACCTCAGAGACCGGCACTGAAACTGAAACGCACACACGACAGATGATACACCGGTTGGCTTAGTGAAGGGTCAATCTCTGGCCTCTACTGTCAGCATCGCCACAGCCCAAGACTTCTACAGTACTGTGCAAAAGTCTTCGGCACCCTATTGTTTTGTACATGTTATAGACGTGTTATAGACATTTATTTGATGAATTCTGCATTATTAACCCAGTACAAAAGAACAGTTCAGATTTCCAAACATTACTTTTCCAAAAAATTATTTGTATTTGAAAAAATGTATGCATGTCAGTGAAGAAAGCAACATATTAAACAAGAGACTGAACTCAACTGTTTACTGCACGTAGTATTTTTCTTTTAAGTAGAAAGATTCAATTTCATGATTATTAATAGTCATCTTTACAGCATTTTTAACAGACTTACTACCATCTCATTACGTGAACAGTTCAGTGTTTTGATGTATATGCAAGCAAATTTATTGTTCACATTTTTAGACAGAGATCAGCAGAAATGAAATATGGTGGCACAAAATACTGAGAATTAAAAAATCTTGTATATTCCCATCTCTCCAACTAAGGCTTTCCTTTCTTTTCCCCCCAAATAACAACTACAAACCAAAAGCAGCTGATCTTTAATTTTTTTTCCTTTTTTGAAAAGGTCTCTCTTTCAGGACATTACTGTATCTCTGGTAATTGTGAGCAAAACTGTATAAAGTGATACATCATTTATCATAGAAATACCACTGATCATCAGGAATATTTTTTATAAAATTATATATATATATTTTCTTGTCACATCACCCAACCCTATCTCCAACTGCATCCAAGAAAATTAACATATATAAATATATTTTTTTAATTATTTAAAAATATTTTAACTGCCTATAATGTTAAATGGAGGTTTCGCAAGGTACTCTGGGTTTCTTTTTTTTCTTATTTGCCTTCTTATCAAGACATTTCACTCACAATGGCCTAAATTTCATACAATGGCAATTGTGTTGTGTGTTCACAATACACAAGTTATTTGCAGGGCTGGAAAGTTTAGAAGCTCAGATATCTGGAAGAAGCAAAACAAAAAACAAAAAACCTACATATCAGCAAAAGCTGGCAAAGATTCATCGTGATATCTATTGTTTAAGAAAAGTTGCCCTATTTACCTCCGATGTCTAACCAATTTGAAATGCTGCATTTTGTTGTAAAGAAAAGCCGCACGTGTCACGTGATCATGGGCTTAGTAATATGTGGAAAACGTCATGAGTGTTATGAAAAACAAAAACGAAAATGAATTAATCCTGGTTGGGGGGGGGGCGTGAAAAGAAATGACTCTTATTGGGGAGGTGAACGACAAAGGTGAAAAATAAAAAGCACACGCCCTACACGTGAAAAAAAATGGCACGTGAAAAATGGGTCATCGAGGGAGGGGAAAAAGACAAACAAAAAAACACCATGCCTTGTTTATATAGTGTATATATATACATATATATATATATATATATATATAAAATATAGTCCATTATTTGGGGGGGGGGGGTGTAAACCATAATGTGACGTGCCTAAAAACCACGTGTAAATATATAGCCACGTGTAAAATTCATCATTAATTGCATTTTTGGTGGGGAAACAATGCATGCTATAATATTTAACAGTATAAAGTGTTGGATGGTAAGCTATGCACAGCTGGGAGAAAGACGTGTGTGTGTGTGTGTGTGTGTGTGTGTGTGTGAGAGAGAGAGAGAGAGAGAGAGAGAGAGAGAGAAGGTTGAAGACTTACTGGTGGTTTTGTCTCGGTTCTTCTTGTCCAGCTCGGTCCAGCTGAAGCGCCATCCGCTGAGCAGCGCGCGGTGCCGCTTATTCCCGAGCCACACACTCGACTCCAACCTCACCGAGTCTGTCTCCATCACCTCAGTCACCTCCAACAGCAACCTAACAGCCTCACAAAACTACCTTACACACCTGTTACACGTTTGTTTTCTCGCTTTAGCGGTTACATCGTGTTCCACGGCGCGCGCGAGCTAACTAGCGTTTCATTTCTGTCACAGAAATGCGTTGGTCTGATATTAGTCGAACACCTGTCTCGTGACCCATAAAACTCCGGACAACACAATGTTAGGGCCTCGTTATACAAAAATAAAGATATAATCGGTATTTCCTGTCAGTTAGTTCCCTCTTAAAACCTCGTTGTCAAACTTTTGAAGGTAGCGTCTGAAAACAAACTTCCTCGCGCTTCTCTGACTCTCTGCACACCTGTAGCAGTAGCCAGCAATTATCATACCGACATTTCATTGGCTAATACTGGCAAAAATTTGCATAAACATAAGTTAGTGGAATGAAAGGCGTGGCCAATTAATAGCTACGTCCTCGAGCGCGTCCTTCCTCAGTAGTGTACACCAACGCTATACTAAATCACTCGTCAAAAAGGAAACGGTTTACTGTTTTAACATACTATTTAGTAAGCACAGTCTGAGAAGCTGGCTAAATTACTTGTAATGAGTATGGTTAAACCTGCAAAAACTAAAAAAAAAAAATGAAATACAAATATAAATATAAATTTGATGTCAGTAAATAATAGTTTTAAATATAAATCATGTACTTTGTGTAATAGGCAAAGAAGGAAAGTCTCTTGGCTCTTCATGTTGTTGCTTGTTTTCACTGTAAACACACTCAGGTTCTGGACTGACAAGGTGACTCCTTTGCGATGCACAGGCTGGCTTCTTCTTAAGTAAACTTTGTAAAACCAGCTTTTCTCGATTATCTTGTGGCCCTCTGTAGGCCTCCATTTCTTGCTTCACCAAAGCTGCCTACTTCTTTGCTTGGTTTCATGTATAGTTCTTTTTAAATGAACCAGAATAAGTTCTGTTAAAGTGCACCCAATATAGCCTCAGTGCTTGAAGATTTACAAAAGGGAATTTGATTTTCTGTCTGGACATTTTTAGCATCAATAAGCCACTTGTTCAGACCACAACTCCTTTACCATTGTGTAATAGCTGTCTAACACTGAATTATGGAGAGTGTCATTCAAAATGATTGCTTTACATGATGCTATCATTAGGTTGTGGATGAAAAACAGAGCGAGAGGGAAAAAAAACAGAAATTGAGTGAAATACAAAGCATCTGGGATGGAGAAGGAGTTTCAGATACAAAACCTCAATGAATGCATGCATGTCCATGAAACAGGGTCAGATTCTACTAAATATATATTAGTCAACTACCAAAACACCAAAGCAAAAAAAATGTTTTGGATTACATAAATATCAGAGGTTATTATTATTATTATTATTATTATTATTATTATTATTACTCAAACACAAAGTACTCAAAAATATTTATTTACCCCATTTCTTTTGTAATTGAAAAACATCACCTGGCTTTTTTCAAATCTTCTACTGTCCATTTTGGGTAATCTTGTCCCCAATGTAGCCTCGGGTTCCTGTTCTTGGCTGACAGGAGTTGAACCTAATGCGGTTTTCTGCTGTTGTATCCCATCCACCTCAAAGTTCAGTAAACTGTAAATTCTGACATGCTTTTCTGCTCACCACGATTGTAAAGAGTAGTTATAAAGAGAGGACTGCTTGAACCAGACTACCCATTCATCTCTGATCTCACTAATCAACAAGCTGTTTCTGCCCACAGAACTGCTGCTTACTTAATGTTTTCATTTCTAGTTTCATCTTTCTGTGTAAATTCTAGGGACGGTTGTGTGCGAAAATCTAAGGAAATAAGCAGTTTCTGAAAAACTCAAACCAGTTTGTCTGACACCAACAACCATTCCCCAACAAACTCCCCATTCTGATGTTTGATGTGAACATTATCTGAACCTCTTAACCTGTACCTGCATCATGTAATGCATCTGCATGTTTGGATGATTGAATAATTGCATGTACATATGATGTTCCATATACATATTTTATTTTTCATTTTTCAGTCATTCAAAATCTTTTCCAATTTGCTGCAATAACACCTTTGTCCACTTGAGGTCACTGTTATCACATTAACCAATAATTTCAAGGCCCACTTTGCTGATCATTAACATCTTGAATTTTTCATCTGTATCAGAAAAATGTAACTTTGTACATCCATTGCACTGCAGTTTAGGAACAGTTTAGGAACAATTTAACTAAATGTCAAGCGTGTTATTATAATCTAGTGAAGATTTATAACTTTGCACACAGATGTAAGTCGGTTAGTAGATCAGTTTTGATCATTGAGTTCATACAGATTTATACAAATACAAATATGAAAACTAAAATCCGCAATAGTTTCAGGAAAAAAAAAAAAGTACACAATGATTTCTAAAATATCACCCTGCCACTCATACAGAATGCCTCTGTCAAACAGAATGATCAAGATGGTGTAACCAACCTATAATATCTATTTAATAACTCTAATGCTCCAAGGTCCCTAATTTAATCCTTGTTTAACAATTATTTTTTTTAATGGGCCTCCAGTTTTCAGTCTATTGCAGAGCACCATGCATGCACACATTCAGACATGTGAAATATAGAGTAGTCCAAAACACAAAAATTATTTTGAGGAGGTAGGAAGAAACCAGAGAACCTGGAAGCCCATGTGAACTATCATAGGTTGTCCTACATGTGAAAGGGTGTGTGAATGTCTGTGCATGGTACGATGTGATAGACGACAAACAAGAAGAAAGACTATAAGAAAGAAGAAGCTTAACAAAATTGTTAAAAAAAAGTGTTTAAAAAGTTGTAAGATAACTCTTGAAGCAGGACAGGAGCCCTCATGAAGGTCTCTTTGGAGTCTCTGGGGGACTTAGCAATTTAAGAACTGTGAGTTTAGTGTTTCTTGGTCTGAATGTGCATTAATGTTTGCTCAACACCATTCTGATTAAGGCATTGTTGAGACCTTCTAATATAATACATTGCTCAAGTTTAATAGTTTCGTTTTCAAGCTAATTGATAGATATTAGATTTTAGCCTCCCATCTAATATCACAAACAGCTGTCACTGGTAGCCAGTGTAACTGCTGCAGTACCGGTGTACTCTGTGCTGAGGGCTTGGATCCTAACAGATGAATATTGAATGTGCCTCTTTCCGGAGTCTATTTAGGGTTTTAGCACAAATGCCAAAAATCTGCCTAGTTATTTTCACTTTCTTACTTGAAGATGTTCAGAGAGTTGCAGTTAATATCTAAATCTAAAGCAGCTGCTCTTACACACACACACACACACACACACACACACACACACACACACACACACACACACACACACACACACACAAGTTAAGTAAGCTTAGCTAAGCTCTTAGTTGCATACTTTTTAAAAGGCTTTTTTTTAAGGTTTTAAAAGGCTGGTTAGCAAGACAGAGGTTTATGTAAAATTGCAGGCATTATGTTGGTACAGCAGCTACTTGGTTCAGTCCTGAGCTTGGGTTGTTGTCTGCTTTAATACTTTCCACTGTCGTTGTGATTGTTACCCTGGGCTGCGTCTCAAATCAAACATTCTGTCCATATACATTTAAAAGTATTTACTAATCTAGAAAAATCCAGAAGTCTGTTATGCAAAACAAACTTTTTGGAGGTTTTGAAGGAAACAGGAAAGGTTTTTTAAATAATTGCAATAGGCTAACCGGTTAGTGTTATGCTGGGATCAGGCTAGACAAATTCAGCCCAATTTTGACAAATTTTCAGCAACTGGACTGAATATGAACATCAGGAATGAGGAACGGGCCTTTCAGTGTAACATAATCGAAGAACAGCAATGTGGCATCTGGGACGGCTTGCCAACTCCCCAACAAAAAGTCTAGCATGTCAGAATTTTTTGTATCTCGTCCAGTTTGATAACTCCTAAAACATGTTCCTTGACGTTCCTTCTGTAGCCATGATTGACTATTTCTTGACCTTTCTCCCTGACAACATGCAAGGATGTGAACGATGATTGGTTGGGGTTAAACTTATAGTGTTGCCAGTCTCTCAACCAAGACATGGCAAGAATTTATGGCACTATCAATTGCCTAATCTGATATGATAACCATCGTGAAAGATAAAAATATCATGTGGTCTGGTCCTGTTATTAGTACTCAACAATGGTCTAAAATAGTATACTGTAAGTATGTGATTTGAGACACAATGCTAGTTTGTTCAACAGAGGTAGATGGATGGAGGAAATTTGTCCGTGGTGGCTCAAAGATTAACGCGCTGGGCTGCTGATCAGAAAGTTGGGGGTTCCACTGTTGGGCCCTTGGGCAAGGCCCTTAACCCTACCTGCTCGATCATATACACATCTACCCCATAAATAGGTGTGACAAAGATATAGATAACCACCCATTGCTGAACTACACTAGTGCAGGGTCAGGATAGTAAAAGTCTAAAATAACAACACCTTATTTGTTTATATGTAGGCCTTCTGAATGTGACACCCTGATATATTAAAGGCACAAATCTGTCTTCTATGTTGCTAATTTTAATTGGGAAAATAGATGAATGAAACAAATGAGATTTCTCTTGTGACCCTATTTGTAAATCAAACTAGGTGACCCTTTGGGAAAAAAGCTTTATTTACTGTAGTGCCTGCAGTGTGTCTAATGAACAGTAGAGGGCTAATACAATAACTAGGTAAAAGCCAGGACGCAAAACTCACTACAGTATTTCTGTTTTTTAGCTCGTCTGTAGCTAAATTAGCTAAATATTAAAAAATTTAAGCTAAATATTAGCCTTAATGTATCATTTTAATAATAATAATTTTAAAAAATTGTATTTTCTTGCACAGCGTGAACTGCATGAGTATTTTTTAGAAGGGTTAAGTTAGATTTAACGTTGCCAGATGGCCATAAAACCCGATTTTTAAGATGCTCTTGCTCTTATTGTTGATCAAGCAAAAAATGGGTTTTGGGTTCGTGATTATTATTTGTAACCATGTGTTTTATTATTATTCCTTATTTATTACTTTTTACTGTTACAATATACACTTTGGGAAGCCCAATGACCTTCATTTTGAAGGCGAACCTATCTGGCAACCCAACCCAGTTTTTTTTTTGCAGCTGTAGGTGGCGTTTCTCCGTTGTATGATCGGATGCGTGCTTTTTGCTCCCCCCTTTTTTTTTTTTTAGACAGCGTCGGACCTCTGAGTTCTCACAAGTTTTTCGGGTCCGCAGAATAAAACAGGAAGCTGAAACGGATATCGCAATCCCGACCAGTTTGGGGAGCAAGAGTCATCGTCGCGCGCGCGCACGCACGGTTCTGTTCAGTAAATGAGTGGGGCACGGAGAGGAGACACACCACCGCTTTTGCACTCAAGTGACTCAAGAACTTTGTCTCAGGCGGCTTGTGTTGAGAAATTCAGACTTTCTCAGTCCCTGGGCCGCCTGGAAAAAAATGGGGACGCGGACAGGAGTGCGAGAGTGTTGTGTTGTTCTCATCTTGGTGCTCGGGTCGCATCTCATTAACGTAAGTGAACTGCATGACTTAGTGGGCTGCTTTCATCCACTCACCTTGAACCTTGTGTGTGTATGCAGAACCACTCCTTTCAGTAGCTGACATGCTCATTTCTAAAGACAGTGCATGCACAGAACTACTGAATGACCCTTGCCTTTCTTTAGCTGGTGCATTCTCAGAAACAAAGGGTACTAAAATGTACCTTGTTACTTTTGTATCTTTAATATCTACCTTTCACGTGTACCAAGTTAGCATACTTTGCATAAAAATGTAACTTTCCAGCTAAAATGCCCAAAAGATGTACCCTTCATGGTGCCACCCAAGTGACAAGAAGTCTCCTTTTTTCCTGAGGGTGATAAAGATGTGACGTTCAAGGGAACAATGAACTACACTGATCATACACTGATTGTTGCATGTGCGAGGAATCTCGTTTGCTCGAGTGTAGTTCTCCTGATCTAATCTTGTCCATAGGAACCGGCTATTCATAGACGTTGTGCATGCCTGTAAACTTTCTCAGCTTTATTTCCAGGCCCAGTCTTGAGCGTGAACACCTTGAGTTGCCGAGTGTTGGTCGTAAACCTTATTTCCCCCCCCGTCACTCTACACAGAAAGAAGCTTACACAATTTAACAGAAATGAAAGCGGACCTAATGTACACCCTTGATGCACTCCGCTTTGTTGCACTTTAATATTTTACCTAGCCAGTTAATCAGTTAAGCAACGATAGCAGCATAACCCTAATGCTACTCACTTAGATACATTAGCCAACATCATCACTTCAGAGTTTATAGAAACACAATTGTACCATTTATGCAAGAAAGCAAACAGCAAGCAATCGTGTACCACAGAGCTTTGCCAAACATGCCAATTTGTATTTATTAACAAGAACAACACGTATTACCATTCATTACATTTATAGATCAACGTTTGGTATAGCATTTGTTGTTGTTTTCTACAAAACAATTTGGTTCCAGTTATCACTTGACGTTGCAGGAGTTTATGTCTGACTGGTAAGAAGTGCTGACACTGGAGACTCCTTCCATAAATGATGAATAGACTTTTCCGTACAGAAGGCTGTGCTGTGATCATGCCATTATCATATTTATGCATTTTAAATCTGTTTATTGTTGGTCAGATCATACGGGTTAAATCAATAAACATGTAACGTATGTATCTCGACTGTATAAAAATGATGGCGTTCATATTTTGGTCTCGGTATTATGATGATTGTTGATATCACTGTGGAGTAAGTGGATTTTCATTATAGTATATTTGACACAATTACACTTATTTTATTTTGAGATGTAATAAAACTTACATTACTCAAAAAGTCATTGGTCTTAGAGTGAAGAGCTCTCAGTTTACATGTCCAGGCTATTTGGATTTTTTTTTTAATTCATGAATGCCTGATCCGTAGCTTCAGGAACAAAACTTGGTATTAACTTTCGGAAGGTTGTGAGTTCAAATCCCAGCACTGCCAAGCTGCTACTGCTGGGCCCTTAACCTTCACTGCTCACATGTATAAAAAAAAAGATGTATGTAAGTCGCTCTGGATAAGGGCGTCTGCCAAATGACATAAATGTAAATGTAAATATAATGTGCTTCAGGGTGGAGCGATGCATGAACTACTAGTTTCAAATCCCTCAACTTGCTGCATTACACACATTGGCCAAGGCTTGATTTGGATTTTATTAGAGCAAAAATAAAATCCAGTACAAACCTCCTAACTCTTGTGCAATCACCTCAGCCCGAATGAATATTTTTTTACATGAAGTGCAAAAACCAAACCCTAAAGATAAAATGTTGGCCAACGCTTTTTAAGGTTGATCATTCAACTGCAGCATTCATTTCCTTTAGTCTGTATGATGTTACTTAACTAGCTCATCATTTTATTAAATCATATTAGGTACTACTTTTTAGCCTAGTCAACTAGGATTGCAGGCAACTACAACTTGGGGCTTGGTGGACTAACTAATACATTTACACGCAACTAGTTCATAGGTCATTTTATCAGCACTGAGATACTGCTATCATGTATAGACAAAGAGGTGATTTGAGTCATGAATGTCTTAACTGCACAAAAGTGAATTGATTTTGGAGGTTTGGATGAAAAAAGCTGATATTCCTTCTGGTTATGGAGACCAATAGAACAGACATTGCATTATAATCGAAAATTTTATATCATATTAGATATGTCTCAAGACCGTCAAATATCTTGGACATTTTGGGTAATTGAAAGTCAGTCCACTTCATATAATTGTTTCAAGTGATCTTGTGTATCTGGGCTGTTTTTGTCTTCCCCTTATGAAAATGTTATTGAATATGAAAATAGACCTCTGCTGGGAACAAAGCGCTGAGTTCATTGTCTTTTTGACTCCAGTAATGTCCGTATCCTTATTTTTACTGTTGTTTTTTTTTTTCTTTTTCTTCTCATAATGCTATTTTTCACACAAAGACCCTGTAATTGAATTATCCAGAGCTAGGGACATCTGTTTTTCCCATTGTAGCTCAACTTTACTACTTATTGGATTCAATTGAGCTGGTTGCTGGAAGCAAACCCGGCTGTGCAGTTGGAATTTCAGGGCCGTAAGTATCAATCAGCTCTGATAAAACGGCCATAAACACTTTTTATTATCTTTTAGTTTACTAGCAAAACCAAGTGTTCCTCAGCTCTCTGTTAGCAATCAGTTGGTAATTGCTACTGGATGCTTTGCCGTAGCAATGATTTCTCTGTATTGGCGCAGTAAAAAAGATCCTGACGGTGAGATGGGATGAATAAGTAAAGAACACAAACGTGCAGAACCAGCTGAAGTCATGATTATGAAATTGTTTCTCTAGAGTATAATATGCGCATGCACATGCATAGCCAGTCAGAGCACTGTAGATCAGGTGCCATTTTTTTCATGTTTAGCACCAGGTCTCATGAGTTCCTTATCATTTAGCTATTAATGTAATTGTAATGTAATGTAATTGCTCTTTGTGGTTTAGTACAGTAACGTCTCGAGCTATTAAACTTTTCTGTTTACGCTTGATCTGGTTATTGGGCTGTGAACTCTGAGCAAGGTTCACTTGAAGAAACGGCTCACCACCGGACGCAACACTTGATATTTATCCTTTAATGACTCAGATCAGCAGTTTGTTAGCTGGTTGTTGAATGGTTGTAAAGCGTACATGTGTTTACTCTGTTTAATGTCACATTTTGTTTATGCCAAGAATAAATAAGTAGCTTAGTTATGTTAGGTTGGTCAAGTATAGTAGCGCCCTTAAATAAATGGTGTATCCATGCTAGATTTGAATTGCGGTCTATCTAAATCTGTATCTGTTTAGCACCCAGAAGATTTGCATCTCTGCTAAGTACAGTATGTATTTTCTGGCTAATGAGTTGGAGAACTTTTTCGTTCATGGCATAATTTGGTGCTTTCATATTTGGCTGAGATCAGTCTGTTTACCGAGACTGAGTCAGAGCCGAATTTATACTTTTGCATGTTGGTTTGGTTTGGTTTGGTTTCACAGTGCACAGACTATTAAATGAACCAAAAAGAAAATAAAGGATTTTCTAAAAGCACATATAGGTGTGATGGTCAGGTGTTCACAAACTTTTCGGCATGTAGTGTATATAGCGATGACTGAAAAAATTTCAACAAAACTTGACCAAGTGCGGACAGAAACCTCAAAAATCGCCCAAGCTGGAAGAACACTGAGCCGACAATGGATAATTTAACGTTTCAGACCTAAACACACTTCCTGATTCACTTCTTTTAGTCGGAATGAGTCAGAAACTCACTCCAGTCAAAAAGCTCTAGAGCTCACTCGGAAATGGACCGAGACCATCTCGCTCAGATGGTTGTGATTGCAGTGCAGAAAGGAATCACACCGAGGAGGAAAAACAGCAGGGATCGATTCGAACAGACGAAATGATGCGTTTGGTGCGAGGGTTCCTGCTTCAGCAGAATCGCATTTGCCTTACCGACTATTTGAAGTGCATGCCGTTTGTTGGTGTCTAGCATCCTCATTATGACCGTCAGCGACTATTTTGTTTTACGAAAGATCCTCTCCCCGGATATAGTACTTCAAGCGCTCGCTGACTTCGTTGGTGGAATCCTGCCTAGGTGGCCCGCTTGACCTGGAGTCCTGCACCCGTATCCAGCTTAGTGCCAGGATGTTGTGAAGGATCATTTTCCATTTTATCAAACATCACCTTGACTTACACAGTTCTAGAGTGCCTACATTTTTAAAATCTTATGTAATGTCAGGATCCACCATCCTGGATACCACGGTTAGCCATGTGACCCTTGACGTGCACAATGCTTTCATGTTCAGTGTAGTGCAGGGATCGAGGAATTGGGACTTCTTCCAGACCGTGTGCATTTAAATCTGATTTGCGAGCTGCCTGTCAGCTTTGTGTGGTTTAGGGTTTCGCACTCAAGGCAAACAGTCGGGGATTAGAAGCTTCTAATCCTGACGGCTGATTTAAAAAAAAAAACGATCCTGTATTCTTTACAGCCTCGCAGGCTTGAAATTCTGCCCCATTCCCGACCAGCCATGACATTCCTACCTCCATCCCCACCCCATCCCAACAGCATTCTTGCCATAATCACCATATCTCCACAGGCCTAATCTCTGAGTTCCCTAGCACTTTGCACATACTCGCACTGAAAAGTCAATGACTTTAAGAACAATGCTTTAATTTGGTGGAAGACCCAAAAATGTCACTCGAAAGTTTCAGCAAATGAGGTTATGATCTTAAGCTCATCACGTAATGCTTTTAAACCTAGGTATAATAGAGTTTGTTGATTTCCTGCATATCCGCGAAATGAAAAAAGCACACTTTTAAGTGTTTTGATGACTATGACCGTGCTATACGGAATGATAAATGTGCTGAATTTTAAAGTTAGTAGTTATGACATGACATTATTTGAATTTGTAGGTGTTGTAACTTTTGTGGTCAAATTAGCTCAAATTCAGGGTTTGTAAATGTTATAATAATCAAATGTAGCAAATTCCAATTCTGTTCTTGGAGACTTTTTGTCTCAAATTCACTTCTTCGAAATCAAAGCACGGTTTCCAGTTGTTTTCAAAATAGGAATCGGAATTTGAAAACCTGAATTTTAAGTATTCTGAATCTACACCTGATTAATATAAAAAATGAACTTGAGACCTTGTACCCAATGGAATACAATTTCAGTTTGATTTAATTCAGCTACAATTACATTCTCATTTGTACATTCAACTTTTTGTTTTCCTTTTGAGTATTTAAAGAGGGAGTCATCTATTCTGGAGAAAGCCTGTTGATATTTGAACTCAACCACCAAATAAATACCCACCTCCGTTCGGGGCTTCTTAAGAAGCTCCACCCCCCAAAATTCATGAATAGACATTGCCAAGGCAACGACACGAACGACACCACCCTCATCTTCCCCCTCTCCTTCCTCCTGTCCTGTGATTGGCTGGAATGCACCCTCTGTTACTGATTGGCTGTAATAGCGTTGTATGGCTCGGTCCGAGTCACTTCCGTGGTTTCCCTGCTAACAAAGCTAGTGTTGTGTATGAGCAACAGTTGTTTTTTCAGAGCACAAACCGCTAACAGGCAGTGAGGAGGTATTCACTGAATTTGACAAAAAGTGCATCGGATTAAAATCACAGACTGCACCTTTAATACATGCAAACAACTAAATAAAAAAAAAAAAGATTTGTTCAAGATGGTCACCATTGACGTCTCAGCCATTTCTTGCTTGATGACACTCCATTTGATGGCTTTGAAGTCCGCTTTTAGAAGCAGTTCTAAAATGTTTAAATGATTAATATTTAGGTAAAGCATCAATACTGCGCATGTCTAATGTAAAGCAATATGCTTCAGGGTAATAGCATAGAAATCTGAACAGGAGACTTACACAATGACGAACCTCGCGGTGGGGAATTATGTTTGTCATCGGCGATTAGAGTGAATTCTTTCCAGACATTTTTGTTTGTAATCGTTCCACTCACACCATAGACCTATGAGCGATCAAATGTCTGCCTTGAAGCCCTCCATTGTTCAAAGTGAGTGAGTTACTTGTGAGTAAAGTAGATGTACGTTAAACCCTGGTTCAAATCTTAACATTGCGCTGCTACTTCTGCTTGAGATTGATGGATTGATTTAAAAAAAAAAATTTTTCCCCCCCAGACTACCACACAGTGCTGAAGTCAGAACAAACCATGACATGGCACATATTTTCTATTGTTTAAGTAAAGAATACAGCGATTGGGTGTGCAGACATGTTTTACTCCTCTCACTCAACAGAAGTTTGCCATTTTTATTCATTAATAGCGGCACGTCGTACTTCCATAATGTTAAACACCTCCTTACACCAAATTTCACCGTATCAACGATCGTAGGTTCTACTTTATTAAATAAAACATGTCTTTAAAATCAGTTTATTATTGGGTTTAGATTATGTGAAGCTTCTGGCCAATAAGAATTGATGTTTTTTTTTAATCAGTATGTCAAAAAAAAGTAAAACAATTACTGTATTTGAAAGATTGTTGCCGATCATTGATGATTTGGCTTATTTTTTATATTTCGTCATTTTCAGTCTTCATTGCTCGTACCAGACACGGGACGAGAGTGCTGTGGTATTTTAGAATAAATGAAAACAAGTGCTAAGTGGCAGCACACTGTATGTGTAAAAGGCATGGCCAAAGCAAACATGCCAGGCCACATAGGAAGCTGACAGCTCTGCATTTGTTTGCCCTGCATTGAGGTGTGACTGAGGATTTGATTGAGGTCAGCGAGGTTAACAACTTCAGACCTCACAACTTGTGAGAATATTCATATACCATGATCAGTGTTTTTTTTTTTTTAATTCATATGCAGCCAAACTATTTGTCCAAAGCTGAGATCCCACATCCCTGTCTGGTGTGAAGAAATCAGCCTGTGGCTAATCTGTGATGCATCGTTGCGGTATTCGGAGGCTTTCATCTGCGTGCAGTTCACAGAGTTATGGGACAGACTGCAAACACAGCTGCATCTCAGCTGGTACGCCACCTCTTGCAAGTGTGGACACGAGTTGGCGCTAACTCGCAGCACCGCCTGATGCAAGAGAAGACCTCACACCATTGTCTGTCCTCCGACACACACAGTACAGCACCCCCTGCATTAATTCCATGACCCAGCTGCTCCCAAACCCCATTATGTCGCAATGAACTATTCTGCCATGGCATCAGATCACATAGTAAAGATCCTGGTGTGTGACTGGAGGTCTCTGTGATTGGATATGGGTGACTTGCAAAGACAAAACAGCCACCCAAGACTTAATTATGGTTGGCTACTTAATCCAAGATACCAACTACTTGATACAATGTGAACCTACAGTATGTCTGATGCTGGAAAGCCAAATACAACCCTTTGGCAAAAAAAACCTCTCTAGATTCCAGTGTTTCTTTGTAATTATTATCTTCATGTCCTGAAACTTTTGCCTGAGCACAAGGTCTTGGGTCAGAAAGCCATTAAATGGCTTTGCGTTAACGAAAGCTAAGCTATAAATCTGAATCTGTAACACTCAAGAATAAAACTAATTAGCTCCTGTTGTCACCATCATGGATCATTTTAATATTGTATCATGTCTACGATGAGGTTATTTCCTGTTAACGTTTACATCGATTATGTTCCGCTAACGTAAAAGTTACTTTTTTCCACAACATTAAAAGTAACTATAAAATAAATCAAAATGATAGAATAAAAGTGCAATTAAAATAAACAACAGTTGTAATCATTGGCACAGCGCTGTGGTTTAAGCGGAATAAAACACTTTGGGATATTTTACGACCACTTGCATCATCACCGCTATCAACAGTTGTTAAAAAATGTGGCTTGTCATGTTACGGAGAAACCAGCAAGTGTAGAATGCTCTGTCCTGAAGACTTCCCCATGTTGGAAAACTTTACCTCGGACTATTGGGGGAACGGCTTTACAGTACACTTCACTGTCCAACACTGCAGCAGTTCTATCTTGAATGGTTACTGATAATTCTGGCTGGGATCAGGATCAAGCTAAACACCGCCTGCATCAAGTACGTCTTGTAAAAGCCGTTTGCAAATTGAGCTGCCGGCACACTATTCTATTTCCTTTAATCAAAGGCAAGCCTTTACCTGTCCTGATATAAAAGGTGCTACTAATCTGGGGTTCTTGCAGCCTGGTTGGTTAAACCATTCTCCTGGAGTGTTAAATAATTATGATGCAGCTCATCACAGTTAATCCTCTGTGGGAAGGGAAAGGAATTCTGTAGCCTGTGTGTCAGAATATTTCGCAGCAAAGCAACCTGGGTAACGTAAATATTTAAGTACAATCACCACTGGTTACGGTTTCTTTTTCTCTCACACATGCAAGGTGTTTGAGTTGTCAAATACAGATGTACAGTAATGCAGTGGTTACGAGGTAAAAACAGGCTCCAGTCTTTCCTACTGTTTCATTTCAACCCCCGTCAGCCATAACAAACCACATGTGAACGTTGTAATTTACTGGAGCGCTGGAGAACAGGATTCTTTTGAACCGATTTCCAGAACTGGTTGTGGTTTGTCTTGCGACTCTCCAATGCTCTCTTCCTGCTGAGACCCACTCAAGAGGCTTTAGATAAAGCGACAAAACAGTCCTGCAGTCTGGGGTCTACATTAGCATGTCAAGAAATCCCCCTTCGAGAAGTGACCGCTACCTCACTCCAATGCCCCTGGCAGGCACTGGCGCAGTTTTGAGGCAATACCTTTAAAATGGGTTGCGATTAGGTCAAGGTTAGGATCGGCTGTGTTGTATACTAAAGCTGGGCAATATAGGCAAAAATGTTATTTAGGAATTATGGGCAGCCAGATGAAAGGTACTTGATTCATTTACTGGTGCTTTTATCCAGAGTGCTTTACAAATTGAGCTGGGAGAACTGGGATTTAACCTTTAACCTTCTGATTTCGGAATGGAATATAATATTGATCAACTCCTTCTGACCAATCATTTGAGAATTAAGCTGTGACGTGCGAGTTAATATATAGGGCCAATTATCAAATGCTGCCTAATAATTTCTAAATGAAAATTGTCAATGGAGTTTGGAGATATGTCCGAGCAGAATTGGGGAAAGGTGTGTTTGGAACCCTAGTTCCAGACTCCTTCAGGAGTCAGTGGGAGAACATTACCCACTTTGAAGGATCTATATGGATGGGATGTTCCCATGAGGTAAGGCTCATGGTTGGCATTTGGCCAACATTGAGAGTGTTTTCCCACCCTGTCGGTCTTCACTGTCTGCATCCTCCCAGTGCCCTAATTAGGGAGGAAGTCTGGCCGAACACTTTGCTCCATATACAGCTTTTTCATACCAAGGTCAGCCACGTTGCTTTGATGTGTGCCCAACAGGCAGATATTGTTTGCAGTACAGCTTCACCTGATCAGGAAAAAAAAGACAGAACCTGCTGATTCATCATCCTGTTAGGGAAATGAAGTCCAAAATTATTTATGGGAGGGGGAAGCCCAATTCCCTGCAGCAAGTTTACTCAGGCTTTCCTGTGGAACTTTTAAGGTGAAGACTAAGGCTGGGACTATATATAAAAGCAGTGGCGTCTTATTTCTTTTCCTTTCTTCCTGCATGTAATCTTTTTTTTCCCTTTTTGTTTTTTTGTTTTTTTTCCCATGAACATGTTATGTTCAAAGGCAAGTCATTACAGAACACCTATACTAAGCACGTCGCATTAAAACCGACATGTTTGAACTGGAAATTATCAATTTGCTTAAGAACCACCTGCTCTTCGAGCTTCCAAAACCACATCCCACACTATAACTATCCCAATGCCTCTTATTTATATTTCCATGAGAGAAAATGATTCATTTCTGTGCAGCTGCAATATTTTCCATGTTGTTGGGTTTTTTTTTCCTTTTGCCGATGCTAAGTGCAGGATTCTTTGCCCAATCGGAGTCTTCTCATGGAAAAAAATCATCAACGAAGGCTTTCTGAATGCGACCACTGTTGAAGTGTGCGTTGATGGTAATCTCATGGTAATACATTTTACCATTTTCTGGAAGCATTCAAGGCTTCACTTTATGTTTTAAACTTGATTTGTTTGCATTTGAACAGGCTTCTGACAGCTTAGGAGCTTTGGAAAGGCACTTGGCATGGCAGATTGAAAAAGTTGCTCTCTAGTGAGGTGGAAGTGTCGTACCTTTTTATATCAAGTAGCTTATAGCTAGAATTTTGTTGAGCCGTAAGTGGAGACGAACACTAACGTAGTGTTACACATTTTTTTAAAACTGGTAGATAAAGATTTATATACTGGTTTCCAGTGGGAAAACAAACTTTTGGACACTAGTGATGCAAAAATTTGGGAACAGCATATAGTCACTGGAATAAAGTTCATGGAAACGTGTCTTTAAAAGCATTCTTTTTTATCTAGTGTAAGCAGGAAGGCTTGACAGATAAGCTTCAGGCTTCTTTTACTACAGCAATTAAATTGTCCAAAGCATGCATGATCTGTTTCATGAGCTCTGGTACAAGGGAAAATGTGAGAGGGGTCTTCCGTGCTCGGTTTCTTCTTCTCACAATTATCTGCAGTCATCAGTAAGTGAGTCAGGTTTTTGGAATGTGTTTTAATGAAATGCTCTGTCTTTCCTAAACTATTGACATAGGAATACCTTAGACAAGGCCCAAAGTAATTCATCTGTTTTAAACAGCTGTGATTGTGCATGTATGCGTTTCCCTGATTGAAAGCTCAGCATTGGCGTGAACAGTGGGCGAGAAAGTTGGATCTGTGGCCTGATAAGGAAAGAATGCAAATCGCGAGAGTGTTCCTTGGCAGATTCACATCCCATCAGCTGCCATCTGTAATTGCGCCTGTTAAATGCTCTCCAGGCACCATGTCAAATGTGTCCTTTGCGAGCAGTTCCAGGTCACTGCTGCTCCAAAGTGGTTGAGAAACTTGTCATGGATATGACTTTGTGTTGACATGTAAAGTCTCCCTGAAGATACCTGAATCTGAGTACTTGGTGAGAAAGTACTTAATTGGACATCGGTAGATCATGCATACAAGTATGATTCTGTCCTGCAGAAGATGGAGCAGATATTATGCAATAGGACGAATCGTGAGTCTTATACCCAGGGGTTCACAGCTGTAGCTGTCAATAATACTTCCTGAACATAAGCAGAGACAGATGTTTCAGTATTGCATAAATGTCATCAGCAAGAACTTGCATTTGAACCGATTTAAAATGGGTGTGTCATTTGCAAGTTTTCTGGATAGGTTTTCTAGAAGATGCTAAGAATCCCAGACCTAAGCACCAAAAATTCAACTTTTATTATTTTATGAAATACACCAGAACCTGGTCATTAACCCTCTGAAAAATGAATGACTTATAAAATGTTATTACAGTGTTCCAGTGCAAGCTTCTCCGAAGTGCCCTGGATTGGGACCCAAATGTTTGTGGCTTTCAGACAAGTGGTTCCGAGCAATTTTGCCTCCACCCATGCCTCATGTTGACTCCTCGGTATAAGCAAAATTTTTTGCTCACTTGATTTGAGAGTGGTGACTCTTGAAATGGGAAATTCTCAGGCTGCTCAATGCCACCAGATGCCATGAGACAAACTAGGTGTGTGCTCGTGTTCTGTTTTCAGCTTACCAGACACCAAACCGAAAGCATTTCTCTCTTGCATTTTTTTTATCGAAAGTATTTTTAGTGTTTGCCGTTACCCACATGCTCAGCTATGCCTTTCGTCTTTTAGTTTTAAATAATGTTGCACATGAAGGGAAGGGACGTGGTATTGTGTTTATTTGATCGGCGTATTTCTTAAGTGGTCAGAAAGACCTTGGTGGAGCAGGACCTAATGAAGTGTTAATTAAACTTTTGTCAGAATGCTATGGTTCGACTCATTCGTCTTAAGTAAAAATGCATTTGAAATATAAACCTTAAACAGTAAACATGCCAGGTTGGAATGCAGCTATTCCCAACCTGCAGTGAAACAAACACAGGCTCCTTAATTGCCCTGTACTAGGCTTTATCACCACCTAAACCTAACCATCTCAAGCAATTATCCTTTTAAAGTGCCCAATTAAACAGCCCTTTCAGCACTGATTTATGGCCAGTTGTGAGCCCTACTGGTTAGAACACCCTCTTAGGAGTGTGAGGAACTTTTCAACCTCATGGCCTTGGATCTCCTGCTGGGCTGCTTTTGTGGACTTGATAGGAACACGGAGGATGTTTTCGAGAGCGCACCATGGCTGAGATCGGGCACCAAAACTGCAACTGTGGCCACATTATTTAACCAAACCTGTCCTTGGGCACATGTTTCAACTACAGCCTTTTGATTTGTGGGTGTGGGGGTTCCCTAGTACTTGCAAACTTTTGGGATAAAGATCACAGACGAATGAACACTGTTTTTGTTTGCCTTATCAGATGGCGAGACAGGGACAAAGTTTTCATAACTCTATCATCCTCTGCTGAGGTGTCTGAATGGCTAGTCAGCACAATTTCCCACCACTTCACTATGTGGAATCCCTGGAATCTCCTGACTGGCTGAAGTGTGCGCTCACCTTTTTGGGTTTGGGCAGCTAACACACTGCAAAGCGCAGCTAGCTTTGAAGTCATAGCATGCCATGAATCCTCGTTCATAGTACTGGATCAGTAGAAAAACCAAGTTCATGTTGATTTAAGATCAGGGCATTTAGTTTCTCAGATGATCAGGCTGCTTGAGGACCAATCTTGATAGATTGAGACCAGAAACGGAAGTGTTTAAAAGAACTAAGGTATTAAATTGGCTCTAGGGCACCTGGTTTTTGGTGAGAGTTTCCACCTGCAGGTTTACGCACATAGATTGTACTGGTATCTGTGTGCACTTGTAATTACCTTGTAGGAAATGAAACCCTTCACATCTGCTTTTAATGAATGGGCAGATTGGGCCCCTTGCTTTCTTGTACCTTTGGACCAATCTGCTGGCATGTAGATGTTGAGGTAGGGGTGTTCCTGTGTTGAAACACTCCTTTAAATTATACCTTACAGCAAACTCTACAGACAGATGAATTGCCCTCGAGTTGGTGCAACTTGCGGAATTGCCGAAAGATGCTGAAACTATCATCGTAGTTAAACATTTGGTGACTGATCTCAATAACTGCAGGCTACTCTGCACTGCTTTCCTTTTCAGAGTTATAGCTCTTTCAGTTGCCCAGAGATGTTTATAGGCTATAAATAATTCTGCATCTAGGAATTGTACCTCTGCACATTTCCTCCTAATGTTACACAATGTTTACTTAATTCAGACAGCTGGTTGTACATATAGTTATTGTTCCAAGCTGCATTTTAAAGTGGCTGTTTTTTTTAGACTCATGAAGAAGGAAAGCTAAGTAAGACATGGGTAATGTTTAGTTTTAGTCTGTGGTTTTCACAAAACTGGAGTGGTGCAGTGTTGCTCAGTTGTTATCTGGAGCTACAGTATTGTCATTTACAGTTGCAATTAAAGAAGATGGGTTGCAAGTTGGTAGATTTGCTTATGTATTAATAAATACACCTTTCATTACAGGTGCTCAGTGTTGCATTAATTGAGTTACTCGAATTGAACATATAAGATAAAGTGTCAATTCTTTTTGTCATGCCGTGCTTTATTATGCCTAGAGTAACACTGATTTACTAATTCCCTTATTCAGTGGCATTGACGTCATATTTCAAGCAGGCTTTACTATTATGACCTAATTAAACCTTGGAGCAATCTGGCCAGACATCAAACAGTTTCTGCCTCAACCCTGACTCTATTCATTATATATACCTAAATAATCAAGCATTGCCCTAGGTAAATAATTTTTTTTAACATGCACAAGCTAATGCAAAAACGGTGTTGTATCACAGAAATGTCTCAAGGTGTGCCTCAATGACCTGATATAACAGTAGTAATATGATTTCCTCCCAAACCAGTCAGCTTTAGCTTACTATGTGAAAGAACTCCTTTAACAATCTAACTATCCTGTGTGATTTTGAAGTACAATCCTGCTGGATTCCAGCCATTTGAAATGATGCACAGTATGGAAACATCCTTTATGAAAGTCCCCTGTTGACCTTGGACAAGTGCTAGAACTGCGCCACTGTTTATCTCTGGACGTGCAGCTTTTTCCCGCTTTTCATTCACTACCTGACCCTTATCCAACACTCACAGAGCCTCCTGTCTGCTCCGAAGTACCCTCAGATCATTATTCTATGGAGGGTCTAAGACCCATGTCTTATTTTTTTTTAGTATGGAATGGCTGCAATTTTATGTTTTGAGGCCATAAACGGAGTATCTAGGGTCCATGAATTTCAGTGTTCTGGTCATGAGATACCAAGGTTGTAGTCATGAATTGTGTAACTTAACAAGTTTGAAAGAACATGATACTGTGCCTACAGTTGGTTATTTGGCATGAATTGGTGAATACCTCTGATTTCTAGCCTAGTGGAATATCCATGTCACAACACCATTGACTCCAGTATGCCTTTATTCATCTTTCTAAGATTGATGTAATCTTCAAACTTGAGTTCCTGTGGCCACAGTGGTCTAATTTGATTGATTTCTTCATCTTGCTGCTTGAATTACAACAGTTGCTGCGAGCTAAGTTTAGACCCTGAGAATAGAGCTAAATAAATCTCAAGAAAGAAAATTCTTTAGTTTCTGCAACTTTAGAAGCTTGCACCTGGTGGAACATCACCACTAGAGATTAGGGATTCTCCTCCTTGTCCCAACCACAATAGAGATAATCCTGCAGATCGTGAATGGCTAACCCCTTGATCCTTTATCAGTGAATGACAGAAAGCTTAAAGTCAAGGATTTAAAACATAGAATAAGCCAATCAGGATAAGACTACATCAAGCATACAAAGTAGGCACCTGATCCTCCTCTCACAGGCTGACCTCAGAAAACTAGCATTAGGAACGTTCCCGTTTCGCTTTTTTGTACTGCCTCCGAGGAGGCAAGCTAGTGTTTTGGTGGTGTATAACAGAGAGCGTCAGCTTACACTCAAAGCCTGGGAAATGTCTCGAGAAGGTATAATCTGCAGAACAAGGAGCGCCCCAGCTGTTGGAGAAGATTTTCCTGATTAGGTATGGCTTTTGTGGTACTACTTACCATATGCAGTCGACTCTCTGACATGTCCCAACGGTCTCTGTGGTTTTTTTTTTTTTTAAATTAGGAAAGTTTTACCATTGCAACATGGTCTCAATTGAGAGAGCCAAGAATTCATGCAAATATAACATTGAGGTCATCTTTATAGATATCATGTGGCATTTAAAGAGAGTCTGTCATCAGGGAGATTTTCACATCTCTACTTTGAAGCAATGACATGAAGCAGCTGAAACATTTGGTGGATTCCCTGTATCTTGCTGAAATTACTAGTTATTTGGTTGGCCAAACCCATGGTCTTGGACTGGTCTTGGGTGAACTGATCACAAGAGGATAGCTGAGACAGATTGCTTTTTAAATCTGCCATTTTTATGCAACTCAAATATGTATTTAATGACCTCTAATGGTCAGATGTCATAACTAATTTTGACTAAGGGGTTCTTCAGTGTCTTGTCTGGCTGTCTTTTTATACCACAGCAATTTGCTAGCAACGCAGTAGTAGTTACTTTTTCCTTTCTCTCTTTCTTGAAGTTAATATGACACAAAATGCCGCTCATGTTGGCGATAAACCACAATGCCCTGTCGTCCTGAAGGCCTTCCTGTTTTGGGAAACTTTCATTACAGCGTTACCTTTGACTGCTAGAAAGCAGATTCTTTTCAAAAATGCTAAACAAACATTCCGTCATAGAAACATTTGCTGTATTGGCAATTACATGTTGTTTTTAATCAGCCTTCTGACCAATCAGAATTGAGAACTGGTCAATGCTGTGGTATAATTAATATTAGACTAGAATGCATTCAAATACTAAACCTTAAAGTACTTAAAATTCTTTATAATGAATAACGTGCTACAGGTATTTTCACTAACCATCACTAAGTTAAGATGGACATTGTTCATGTTCAGACCTCCTTATTGGTATCCACTTGTAATTGGAACAGCGGAGTCAAAAGTTAATACCGAGCCTGAACGTCGCCTAAAGTACCATGCAATGGCTGGCTGTTCCTACCAGATGTTTACCACAAAACCATTCCTGAGGCCTGCCTTTTTGAGCTGTTTATTGACTTGTGGCCAGTAGTGACCTGATTGGAGAAGGTATAAAAACTTCAGCATAGTTCTTTCTACAGTGCAGTCACTATGAAAGCATGTCAATGGCTTCAGCTTAGTGGGCTGTGCAGCTTGAATCGCTGGCTACAAGGCTTAACAAAAGAAGCTTTGAATACATTCAGAAGCTCACGCTTTGCTTCGGTGCTCTCTATCCTCTCGTAAGAAACAGAATAGCCGATATCCCATATGTGTCAAGGTTTGCTAAGGGCAAGCTTTATAATAAAAGTGTGTATTTTGCAACCCGTAAAATCAAGCTGAGGCGTTATTTTTCCCTGACCCACATGCTTAGAAACCAAGCAGTGCTCCAGTCCAATTGTCGGAAAGTGCGTAATGTGGACTGAGAATGCAAAGAAGCAGTTTTAAAGTATCACGTTAGAAAACAAGCTCTCCGCCATCGGCTGTTTGACCTCCAAGGTTGTTTTGTGAACTGTTTCAGGATAACTTAAGCTAAGAGAAGGGTGGTGGATTTCCATGTTCGAAGGCTGGATTTTAAGTGATCGGGCAGTGCTTGTTACCTAAGGCCTGGGGGGGATCATTTATCTGTGGAATTGCAAGAATTTCACTCTTGGCTAAGAGTTATCAGTTCTTATTATTGTCAGTTAGAAGATTCAGCAATGATGATCAATCTGACGATGTAATATTGTTATGGTAATCAGTTGTAGTACAAAATTCCTTCAAGTCTTGACAATGATGTAATAGTGTAAGTGCTAATTTGTATTTTACCTGTCACACTCCAGAGGTCCACCCTGAAGTTCGATCTCGCACACACCCGTTTTGCACAAGGAGTCTTGAGCAAAGGGTGAAATTTCACCTGCAGCTATGTGGTTTAAGTGGTATTTTTACCTTCCAGAGGAATTTCACCTTTCTCCCCAGAGGCATATCTCAGTCTGGGTGAGAAAGGGGTCAGTGGAACTAGACATCTTCAGGTCCTCACCCGTCACTTGCCAGAACACATTTCATTCATGCCTGATCGCCTTCATCTGTGGGTCAGAGTGGCATTTTTGCAGTCTTTAGGAACTAATAATAGTCTTTTGTTTCCCTCTTGGCAAATCTGTTCTCTTTATTGTTACAGGGCTGTATTCAGAGTTGATAATGTCAGTATGGATGGTTGTATTCAGACGTTGGTTACGCAGCTGTTTAAGCTGATTTTCAGAGTTTCCTATTCACCTTATGCAAATGGCCCGAGTGTAGTTCATGTTGTCATTTTTATTTTATTATTTTTTTTAAGTGGAAGCGCCAGGGATTAAAAAAACAAATCTGGGCTAGAAAATGCTGATTTAAGAAAGAAAGCTTATTTCTCTTTGCTGTCAAATGTAACGTGACGTGACGTACGAGCATAAAGAAAGAGCCTTACGATGATGCAATGATCTCATCTGACTCTAGTACATTGCTAATATATTGCTGTGTAGTAGTCCTAGTTGTAATAATTACGTTACACATTGTGAAATATGGTTCATCAGTATGGCTTCCACCCTCATTATTCAGCTGCTTATAAAATAGCACTTGATCCAGCACATCCTATTATTTAGCATGTTATTTTTGTTTAAGGTTTGTTTGCTGTTTTTGATTTGCCATTCAAATCATTCACATCAACGCTTTTAGGCAGTGAAATCTGTTGAGTAATGAAATAGCTTGTTCCTGAGAAAGCAGGAATTAGAAACTAAATGGACGATTTCAGTTAAAATGTCGGATTTGGGAATTTTAAAGGGATAAAAACTCTCTCTTACTTTCCCCCATGTTTGAAATCGTGTCAACAAAATGTGCTCAACGGGATTTAACGCAAAGCTATTTCCATCTTCGCTTTATCAAAATGAATGGTCTACCACACGGGTTAGGTTTCTAAACAACGTCTCCATGCATGTCATTTACAGATTACTATTTCAGTGTTTGCAGCCTCAACATTGGTGGCCTTTCCAAAAAACTTTCACATAGGCTTCCAGCCCAATCCCACTTAATTATGATCTTGGCCCTGAATAGATCTTAGTGTTTTGACCATGAACTTGGGAACAGGCAGCAGGTGGTTATACACAGTTGCGCGTCTCTCACCAAGCTGGAAGTGTATCCAAAGCAAACTCGGAAGAATGCAGTTTTTGGAGTTTTAAGGAGTTTAGTTTCTGAATAACTGAACATCAAAGGCAAGAGAACAATGTGTAATGGAGAAACCGGGATTTACAGGGTAATTCATGCTAGCAGTCGACACCACTTGGATCATTATCGCTGTTATGTTGGCTTAACTTGCTGGTAAATGGAACTTTTTATAGAACGTCCTATGTCTTGGGAATAAAAAATAAGATGGCGTGCCATAAAATAAAGCAAGGAATAAAACACAATGGGCAGTGCTTTAATAGGAAATTAATCAACAACAGGGAGTTGGTACGCGGTCAGGTGCAAAGCAAAGTTTCTGTTGCCAATCTGAAGTAGATCATTTTCCAATAACCGCATGTTGCGGAGTCTTAATTCTCTCATGACCGAGCAATTTGCCAACACTATTTCTTTATTTATTAAAGAAGGACTCCATATATTTCAGTTTATAGTTATGTTTAATGTTGCAAAATGGCTATAAAACAAGTTAGTAACTATTAGACATGGCAAAACACAACATTCTCTGTCCTAAAGAAAATTGACATAAACCGCTTCACCTTCACCATATAAACTATTACATGTTTTGTTTTTCCTTTTTTGCTTTGTTATTAATCTGCCTATCTGCAAAAATCAAGGCACAAGTCACATGTGCTGTGGTGTATGTGCATCACTTTGGGTAAGTCTCGTAATTAAATATTTTCTAAAGCAAATTTTTTTTCCCCGCTGTTGAGCGAGAAATGAGGCACAGGGTTTTTGACCCTGCATGCTGTGGTACAGTTGGTTCCAGGCCAAGGCAACAGGTGGTGTCGGATTATCTGGTCCTGGTGTGTGTATGATCGTGTGAAACGCTGCTGTGGGAAACCGTGAGCCTTTTTGGCCCTGGACATTCATCGTAGTGTACTTTTGTTTGCATTATTGAGTTCTGTAATGCGGTTCATGGCAAAGGTGCGTCTTAAAGCAAAGTAGCTTAAAATACCCTGTGATCTCATCCAGGACCTCCCTTAAGGCACTATTGTCTTGTCTTTTTCTACGTCAGACATTATTCCACCGTTGCGTCTATTCTGTGTTCAAGAGAACAGTGGCGTCGTGCTTGAAGTGTTTGCCTTCAGAAGCCAAGGTTCCTTTAACAGACGGACATGGCCCATTCCTGAATGGCAGCTAGCGCCGCTGCATGGGCCTGTCGTGTTATAAATAAACACTAGCAGCCCTTTCTCTCTGCATGCCACCTTTGGTCCCTACCTCCTCAGGACCTCAGCTGTCGTCTGGGGAAACCAGAGATCCCTGAGCTCTCTAGCCACAGGTCACAGTTAGACGCCATTACCGGAAATAACACGATATTTTTAGACTCTCCAAATACTCTTCCGTGATTGTTTACTCATCCTTGTTGTAAAGAGCGGTGTGTCCTTACCATGATTCGCAAATTCTTTAATGTTCTGTTATGTCAGCGATTTAGATTTTTTATCAACGTTGGAAATGTCGATCATCATCGTTCATTCATCCATTTTAATATCGGTATCGGCCGTCAACATCAGTACTACATATCAAAATATAAACTAATGAGGTGGTGGATAAGCATGAAAACTAGCATCACAGCGAAGGAATTCTTTCCACTGGCCACAGTCTTATGATAACACTATATAAGGTGTGATTAAAAAGGCAGGAGAAAATGAGCTCCGTTGAGCTGTGCAGACTTTCCAGTCGCATCTTGCCAGATTATCCTGCTGGCGTAATTCCACACATTTGTCTTCATGCTTGTTGTACTAATATTTCAGGTAGGAGAGTACCCCTGTATGATTAAAGGAATTCCCCTTTAAGAGTGTCCCAATGGGTTTGCTTCAATTGGTTCATAAAGTTTCCTGTTTCTTTTATTAATAAAAAAACAATGGAGTTTTTGTCCTCCAACACATTTTTCCAGTTGCATTCAAATTATGCGGGATTTGTTTAATAGGGTGAAGTATTAAATACTGTACTACAATCAAGACTGAATGAAATGTATGTGGCCCTTTCTGTGTGTGTGTGTGTGTGTGTGTGTGTGTGTGTGTATGCAGATATGCTGGACTAGCTGCTGTTGCTAACTGCTTTCATACACCACATTAACAAGGGTCTGTATTGCTCAAAAGTCAGTATAAGCCAACAGGGAAATTCCAGTCTACCTGGATAAAATTGGCTGCAACTCTGTTCCACTTATCTTTGCAAATTATGATTTGCTACAGATGTTATACATTATTGCTCACCACATGTTATACACATATGTAAATTCGCTCCTGTTCTCCCATTATTTATTTGGGTTTGAAAACAATCTGCTAAAAATCTGGATCCAAGCAATGGGAGATGGACTACTGCTAGCGTCAGCCATATGGTCACCCATTACATCCCAGAGTATGCACTTCATGTAAAATTTCCTTTCAAACTACATAATCATTGTAAGTTGATTAAGCAGTGTAATGTAACTTAAAGCTAGCATGACGTATAGATACATGGCAATTCAAGTCAATGACACCCAATTGCAAATTCAACGACAAATCTCATTACAAACTAATCTTTCAATAATAAATATTAAGATCATTAGCTATAATGTGAATATTGGCACATATTTTACATTTATACGATAATTTGCATTGCAGTTAGCATTGGCTTCCACACCCATGTCTTCCTAAACTAACCTTAAAGTCTTAAAGTGTCAAGAACCACCACTATGTAAAAATACCTAGAATAGCACAAGATGCATGCTGGGGCTGATTTCTTTCTAGCCCAGACTGTAGATTTTAGAAATTCAAGTGACTACATTTAGCAAAGTGCTCCTTAGATGTGGTGTCCATTAGGGTCAGATCTAACTGATGACCTTTTTCCTTAAGCATCCTACCATATTTGAGAAGGAGTATGGAACCCAGGGTGCTGGTCTGTTTGGGGGCGGTTTTGAAGGCTATCCTGCTGGGATGGTAATTAATGGGAGGGCGCTTCTCTATGGGCTGCCTGGACTCTCACGAGCAACGAAAGACTCTTCCGGTGGAATGCTTTGCTTGTTCATCTCACCCACCGACTTCTATTGGAAGAAAAACAGACGCCGTGCTACGTTTGATTAAGAGCTTGTTCTTCAAGCACTTTGAAAGCCTTTGTGTTGATCTCACACTTTGTGGCTGATTCCTTGTTTAACATTAGTCATCTTGTCGAGTCTAATAAGGTGGATCTAAATGGGAATCTCTAATCTCTTACAGTTCTATCGGATATTATCATGAAGCAAATGAAAAAAGATTTACAGTCAGTTGAGCCACTGACATGCCCATGATTCTGCCACCACCGGAGCTGGATTTGGCTTATGACTTCAGACCCATTACGGGATCTCGGACACGTTATGTTCAGGCTCTTGTTTCATGGCTGGGTGTTGCTCATGTCTGGTCCCAAATGCTAAAATACCACAAACACACTTCGACACTTGTCGCATTGTTATTCAGATTCATGGCTATAAAAGTAACTCCCACACAGGCGGTTGCAAAGTAACGATTAGTTTTTTCTGTTCACACATTGACTCGTACATTCCACCACCACCGCCGATCATCATTTCCAGTTCTAGGACTCAAATAGAATTTAGCACAGCATATCATGATGACCTTGAGCAACACTAGGAATTCTTTAAAAGCATGTGATATAGCATGGTTATAGCTCAGTCTGAGAGTCAGGCTAGTATGGAATGATTGAGCAGTCTCCCTAGATGGAAGCGATTCAGGAACGCTGCTTTACCACAGCGCTCTTATGGAATCAGAGTTTGCTCAGATTTAGCAGTAGAAAAAAAACAAGCTGATCATTCAGTCACATTCTCAGTAATACCGCGCATCCAATTGTTGTATGGCCAACACCATTTCCCCCACACAAGGCTGGCACACTGCGGGATGACTGGTCTGGCGTCTTTCCCTGGCACTCAACAGTATCTGGATGTTGTCACCCGAGGACTATACTGTAACACCGTTACATTTATTTTGTCATTTATCTTCAGTAAGCATTTTATCCTTGCCCGGCATCATGGTGGATCCAGGACTTATCCCGGGAACACTGGATGTAAGACAGTAATCCACCCTGGATAAGATGCCAGTCCATCACTGGGCACGATACATACACACTCCTTCAGGCTTAGGGGCAATTTATTGTAGCAAATGCACCAACGTCCCAACTTGTTTGATGACCTTGTCAGCAAGCTATACTAGGATTTAAGTGGGATGGGTTTTTTTTTATTTTTTTTTTTTTTCTCTTTTTTTTTTTTTTTTTTTTTTTTTAGATTTTCAATAGCTGTGTTGTAGTGAAGCAACTAATAAACATTTTATGAATTTTTTTTTTTTGTACTTAAGCAGTTATGGACTTTAAAGTTGCAGCTTGTCTGTATTCTGTTGGCTAGCTAGCAGACTCACTGCACAGTAACTGGGTGCTCTGTAGTGAGTTTTGGACTTGGAAGGAAAACAAATTGTAAAGCCAGTTAGCTGTGTGTATCCAGGCCTGTGGTAAGTTTGTAGTAACATTAGTTTCAGCTGCTCAACATCATCATCATCATCTTTATCTTTCTCGGTGCTTAATTCTATCTGTGGATAGTTGAATGTTTTGGGGATAAGGCGATACAGCTGGTTAGTGTTTTCATCCCGATCGGAATGTTTGGATTGGAACGGAGTTAAAGAAGCTAGACTTTACAGAAAAATGAATTTCCAGATGGTTTTGTTGCCAGCGCTATGTGGAGACTGCATATAGCACATATGCGTAGAATGTCTAAATTAAGTTTAGATTGAATGGATTTTATTGCACTGCCTAGCCTAGCACTGGCAGCTCGTAGCCTGTTTCAGCATGGGGAAACATCTGTGCTGAGCAGGAAGCATCAGGTGGTTTAAAATGACAGTACACAGAAGAATGCCTGTGGGAGTTGTGGCTTACTCATGGGATGATCCTCATGCGGGAGCGCGGCCTGACCCACAGGGGAAGATTTATAGTTTCCAGGCGAGTTACGCATCCCAAATCTCCGTCCAGCACTTGTTTTCCTTCCCCACCCCACACTGGCTCCTAACAACTTGTCAAAGCTTGTTCATGCTAGCATCTGTAAAGCTACGTGCTCAAGGTGTAGAGAAATGTGTAGAATTGTTGACAGATGGTATGCTTCCTTCCTGGTTGCTTTAGGCCTGTTGTACAGTGTGCTGTCGTGCCCCGAGAGGCTTCTTTCATCAAGTTTGGTATGCTTGAGGGAGAATGTTGTGAATTGTCAAAAACAGATCGTCAATTTCCTATAGTCGCTCTTCAGGGAGAGAGTTTTTCCCTCATTTCTTTCCGTCATACAACATGTACACTTATCAACCTTCCTGACATCTTGTCTGTGATCGCCTCGGACAGCTTTTCGTTCCGTGTCGCTGTGTATAATTGCTGCTTAGTCTCTCCGTGGCACGCATCCTTCCTCTTCAGGTTCACTCAGGAAGGTGAGAGAATTGTGAAAATGCATTTTGTATTCCTACAACAGGATCCTGCAGGATCTTAAAGAACTGCTCCATGGATGACCAGCCTGTGCCAGGGTGTGCTAAGGAGGTCCAGCTCAGAGTTTTGAGCTCACTTAATGCTCCATTAGCGTTCAGAAAAGCATCACCTCTAACATCAACTACCACGCTCTAACGCCTCTTATGTAATCATGCTGTAGTCTGAAATGTGGGGCCATTTTTGGTGCCTGTAGTGCTTGAAGAGGCTTTGGAGACTGAGCTTTTTGAAATCTCTTGCTGATAATGGATGGCCTTTCTCACCCAGCGCTTCTTTTATCCCGGACTTCAAACTGTTGGACAAGGCAATTTTCATGTGTCTTCACGCTGGTGGATCGTTTGAACTTTAAAGCGCCAGAGGGGGATTTCTCCGTGAAAAGAAAAGACTTCACGTCTATTGTGTATAGATAGTCAAAATGCAGAGCTATGGCTAGTTTTGCTGATTAATTATTATCTTCTATCTCACACATTGTTCCGCAGCTGTGCTGTTACATGAAGGGAAACCGCCTATTCTCACACTGTTTTTCTTGTTGGACCTTGCCAGTTGGCTGTGAGTTTAAGCAGGGGTTGGGATTGCCATAGATGGATGTGTGTATGGGAAAGAATATCCCAATGTAACGGTCGTTATTAATCTCCAGGGACTTTCGGTTGAGTGTGACCTTAGCAGATGTGTTCTGGAGTCTTGGTGATCCTGCTGAAGACCAGCTTCCTCCTGGCTGTTCTCTCCATGCACTGATTGACCGTGGAATCCATTACACATGGAGATTTGGTCTAGGGCAGTAAACAACAGCTGGGCCGGCCCCAGAACAATGGTGACGTTCCAATGGTTTTATACCTCCTGTGAACTCTGGGCCCCGAGTTTGCTTTTTAAAATGCACCACCGTGGCTTTCTTACAGGATAAATGCTATTGTTAAAAGGCACATTTGGAAAGTAAACAGTGGGATTCCTACACAGATGACCGCTGTGCACATGTATGTTTGCACTTCCTATCGTTTCCTTTGTTAAATGGGCTCCAGCCAGGTGTGGTCACTAGGTGTTTATATAGTAAGTCTAGGTGTGACTTCAGATACCGTAAGTGTTTGTTGCAACCCAAAGACATGTTAATCGCTCTGAACTATTGACCTTTCCATTCATGCGCCATGTTCCTTTCATGGTTTCCCTGTGACTCTTGACAGAAATGCGTCTAGCTCTTATAGTACTCCAATTATAATGACTATTGTGTAGTAGTTTCTATCTACTAAGGGTGCTGTCACACTAAGTTCGATTGCCTTGTACTGCACCTAGGAGCGATTCTCCCCCTCTCCATCCCCCTGCTGGTCTGCGCTCACACTGCACTTTTGTGCCGCTCCTAGGAGCACTCGCGTTACCACGATGCAACTTTTTCTATTGGAGAAAAGTGCTCTCGCTTAGCATGATGGAGACAGTTTTTTTCACTGTGAATTATTTTGGGTGCAGCGACACACGGCCATCTTACATGCCGTACCCCGTTGTGTTCTCCAATGAATTGAAAAGTGCACGTGATGGCGTTCGAGTTCGCAGCCTGGGCGCGGTTAGCGATCACACTGTACACGAACCCAACCGACCGCTACCGGCGGCAACTCTCTTCCAAGCGGGAGTGGTACGGAGGGATCACACTGGTTAATCAAGCTGGTCATTGGGGGTCAAATGCTCCCGGGAGCTCCCGTATCGCCTAGTGTAAGTGCTCCCTTAATGGATGTTTTTTGCTTTTTTTGGATTGCCAGGCATTTTGGACAGACTCCATCCCCGAGGGATAGTGGAGCAGGAGCTGATCATGTAGACGGCTCACTGAGCAGTGTCACTCAAAAGAATTTTGCCAGTCAGCGGTTTTCTTTTGAAAAAGGCCCGCGACTGTTGGTTTAGGGTGCTCAGTGAGGGGAGAAAGGATTTGGGTGGGAGATCAAGTTATTTATTAGCTGGAGCCGTTTAAATGGGGCAGCAGCCCTGATTGAGAGGCTGGGAAATGCGAACTGGCATGCCATGCACGTATACAAAGATAAAAATGAAATCTGAGGTTGAGCTACCAGGCGGGAGCTGGGCGTTGTTGTGTAGTTATTAGACATACTGGGGTTAGGGTGTGACCAGAGGAAATGCAATTCTTCTGCTTAACTACAAAAAAAGGCTGTGAAACACAATAATGGTGTGAATTTTCTTTTCTTGCTTCTTTTCCTCAAACTACTTGGAAAGGTTATGTAACTGTAAAGTTCCAGGTCTAACACCTACCTCAGTACCAGGAAACTGCATAGCACAGGGTCGTCTGTGTCGTGTATGTATGTGTGTATGTATGTATGTATGTATGTGTGTGTGTATATGTATATGTACATAATATAATATATATATAGATATAAACCTGTGACTTGCTACACAATGGGCCCTGTCACAGGTTTGAACCCCTGAAAAGCAAGCTCTCTTCCATTGTTCTAGGTGGCTGAGAGCTCAAAGGTGTGGGACGAGGTGCCATTTCTAGGTGATCTCGAGGTGGCAAGCGTCTCCAGACCTCAGCATTACCTCGGTGATGATGAAGACTTCGCTGCCGATGAAGCTTCGGGAGGTGCGATCGTCTGAGTTTTCTGTTATCTCAGTAATGTCAGAACGTAATAATAAAAATGCAGTCGTTATACAAAAGATGAATATTTACTACAGTTACTGACAAACTGATAAAATGTATTGCTCATAAGTCACCTGTGCTTCAGGAATTTATCCTTTTTTTGTTGTTGCATGAGATGATGTCATTGTTCTAGTAGCAAGCAGAATTGTTTTGTCTTTTTTTTTTTTTTGCATTTTCTGCAGATTTAAGTGGAGAAGAGGATGGAAGCACTCCAGAGCCACCAGTACTTGACCCCTCTACAACAAGTGAGGACACGCTGTTCTTGGTTTTGTCTATTTGAACGGGATTGTTCCCTGAGATCATGTTGGGCTTGCAATCTTTAACAGATGCCCCAGTTTGCTTTGATCTTGATTCATGGTTCAGCTCAAATTTTGAAAAAACTTTTCCAGTATGAAAAACACTGGCTTGCTGATTTTTTTCAAAACGTTTTGTTTCCATTAGGGCATTAGTTACTACATGATGTAGTAACATCACTCTCAGTATATGCCTGTAGTTTATGGCATACATTATATGTGTGAAAATTTTTGTCTTATTTATTGTATGTGTTCTAAAAGTTGCTATTACATGTAAGTGGTTAATTTTCAGTGGTTAAATTTCTACCATGAACAATAAGCTTGGCTCGCACAGTTATCATACTGCAGATTTTTCATATCAGTCCGCTCTTACTTGAAATCTGCTTTCAGAGTGTATTTTCCCATCGTCTCGATCTAAGTGGAGTGTATGTTGTGTCCTAAATGTTGTCTGGTGCACATCCTGACGTTCACTGCTTCTCACAGTGGCCTCGCCAAAACATAGCACCCCAGATTTGTGTCTGAGGTCCAAACAATCCTCGCGTTTGCTTTCATCAGATAAGACACCAAGGCGGAAGTTAAATAGCGCACTTGAAAGGCAAGATTAAACAATGGATACATGTGAAGACTACACACAACCTTGTCTAGCACTGCTCGCTACATATAGGGAAGAACTTAATGTCTCATTTTCACTCTCTCAGCAGAACAAAAGTGCATCAGTTTCTTAGGATATGGTACCATGCAGGTTACATATAAGATCACTGTGAGCTCTACAGCACACAACGTACTTCATCTGCAGCAGAAGTTCTTTTTTTTTTTTTTTTTTAATAAATGCATTCTCATTTAAACAGGACCTGAATGCGTTATATCTAGCAAGGCTGTGAACATCATTCAAACAGTATGACACTGTATATACTGCCGTGATTCATGATATACTATACATGCCAGATACTTCACGCCATTAAAATAGCCAACAGCTGTGTCTGAGCACCCAAAGGTAATTAATAATGTGATCATTA
>JAQQZR010000015.1:17235178-17248863 GCA_030068235.1 Notoglanidium macrostoma | reverse complement strand
TGCCAGATACTTCACGCCATTAAAATAGCCAACAGCTGTGTCTGAGCACCCAAAGGTAATTAATAATGTGATCATTACATGGCTGCGTTCATGATCATGCTTGGGACTGATGATCTCTGTGCTTGAGTTTTCCACATGTGGTTAAAGTAAATATTACCAGGAAGGGGGGGTTGGATTGGAGCTACTTTCTGATCAGGTGACAAATAGTCTCAGAAGGGCGTACTGATTAGTTCCAGGATCTTGGGTTACTCAAGATAAAATTCTTTCAGACTGAATAATTTATCGGGTGACGTATTTGGCGGTGAAGACATTTGTATAGATTACCCTTTTCATGAGAAGCTTAACAGGTCAGTCATCCTCGTGGTTTGTTCCGCTTAAAGAGGAAGCTCGTCCTTAAGAGCCATTTATAGATCACTGCTTGGATGCACTTGGGACGAAACATGGTTTTTCCTGTAATGGATTGATGACCGGTGTAGATTCATTCCCTTGGGCCTTTTCCTGTTGGTGATGAAAAAGATAACTGTCTACTACAATCGCCGTGTCTTTCCTGTTTACGTGTAACGTGCCGTCTTCTGTTTCCTCATCCCACAACTTCCATTCGACATCGACTCCGGTTTTAGGAATTGCCTTTGTGCAATGAGGTTTTTTTTTTTTGTTTTTTTTTTTTCAAGCTATATAATGTAAAAGAGTAAAACGTGTATTCTGATATAAAACTAGCATTTAATAAAACAGTACTTTTGTTATGTTAATAATCAAAGTTAATGCCAGATGTGATTAATACAAAGAGGTGAAAGATAGAGGGGTGTACGTTCCCAAAAAAAACAAACAAAAATAATGTTCAAAACAGACTTTAGAAAGTTCCTTGCCTTTTCAGCGTTAAAAAGTACACTGAGCTGAGGAATGATTTACTGATTCACTGATCTGAGGACAGCTGTTGCTAGCTGTACTATTCGTGTCTGGACAGCTGAACATCTGATCACATCAGTCTGATGTTGAGGCAGGTAGCAGAAACAAATCCTGCCACCAAATTACCACCAATAAAGCAGGAATTGGAATTCGCAGGCACCATCGGTTGTTTTTACAATTTACAAACTAGGAAATCTCATTGAAGAGATCATGAGTGCATAATCATGTTTACAAAGACAAATTCGGATTTATTTACCAACCTAAAAGTTTTTTTTTTTATTATTATTTGTAATTAGTTTTTTTTAATGAGTTTTACTCATGTTTATTTTTTCAGACATGCGCACTATTTTCAGACCTGCAGCAGCCATCTTTCGTATAGCTTTCATATTAATGTTCATGTTTGGACTTAAGTTAGAATACTCCATTTGATGCATTTCAAACTAAAAGTAAAGAATTTTAAAAATAGAACGCTTGGGTATCAGAAGAGTATTTGTATTTCGTTGGATTTGAAAAGGCAGGTAGAGAAGAGCTCTTTATCAGTGCCTAATCACTTTCGTAGATAGAACATCCGAGCTAAAGCTTCTCCTCCATCTCTGCCCTCTTCCCAGAAATTGTTTTGCTTGTGTGAGGTAGGAGACATCTCCCAACTTATCTCTGATTCATCTTGTAGTACTCATGACTTTCACAGGCCCCCATGCAGCCTGAGCATGAGGTCATGCCAGGACTTACGACCACAGAAATAAAGGTTGCTATTTTGAGGGAGTGGAGAATCGTGGCGTTAGCTAGATGAGCTGGGGCAAAATTTTCACTCCAGACAGAGAAGATACTTCTGTAGACCCTGGGGTTGTTTCCATGGTGTTCTCTTGACCAGAAGATGATTTGCAGTTGGCTCTTCTCCCAAAAAAGTATGCTTCTGATGATGTTCTGCTTTATATCATTGGTGTCATTTTCTACGCTTCTCTGAAAAAAACCATAACATTTCAAGTAATTTTGCAATTACTTTGTCCACATTTGAAACAGCTGCCGATGTTCTCCAAATGTAATTATATCACCATGTCCGCGAATTCTCAGTTCTGATTCGTCAGAAGGTGTGGATTCTTTTTCTTATTCTTTTTTTTTTTAATTGTTGACCGGTCACAATATCCTGTCGATTTTCTTATAACAGAAAACCCCCTCCATAATAATTGGAGGGTTTTTAGGTTATCAGACCCCCTCTGGTCCTAGATGTTCCACACTGAACAAATCTGACCCTCACCATATGCTTGATGTCTCCTAAAGCAATTGCCTGATGGTGAACAGATGTCAGACCACCTGATGGAGATACATAAAAGTCATTAAAGTCTTTCATGAAGAGCAAGGACCACCCAGCTCTCCGTTTCTCCCCATCTTTCTCCACATGGGACAGTTGGTACATTGTAGGAGTTATCCAAAAGGAGGTGGCAATAGCAGTATGGTGGTGTAGGGGCTGCAGAGGAAACTAGTGCTGGAAGCCGTGGTTGATTAGCTTCCATCTTTGTTGTGATCTTGCTCTCATGGAGGTGGCCGTATTCCTTCTGTCTATGCCCATTGAAGCTGCATTGTACCGAGAGAAAAAAAAAAAGAGGTCCAGAAGGTCCCTGTCTAGTGCTTCAGTAAGCTATCAGCATGTTTGCTGTTGTTTGAGCAGAGTCTCGCACACGGCTGTCCAAACAGTCCTCCTCATGAACCACCTCAAGCTTTCAGACTCCGATATTGCCACTCACTGTTAGGACAGCAACTCTACTGTTGCCTTGGAGAGCTATATTTTCCTCCTGCACTGTAGGAAACGTTGTCTCACTGCCTTATTTCTGGTGTGCCTCTGTAGTCACAAGTCTTGGCATGCGTTATAAAGGGACAATCTTGTCCCGTCCCCCCAGAAAGGAGCGCAACTTCTAACAAAGAGCTAACCATCTTGAGCTTTACATCGTCATGACGTAACTTCGTATCTTGTGCATACCAGAATAAATGTTGCCCAGTATTCTATTGTGCTTCTTGCAGAGGATCTAGGAGTGTCCCTCATAAACTAATAAACTACCTTTAGGAATTTATAGAACTATTTATAGCTTTGCTTCCGGCAGCCAGTCCAAACAAACGGCACTCTTTGTTGACGTGATCAAAAAAGGCTGGAGCGTGAAACGGCGATAACGGGAAATTTTGAAAGAGCCAAGCCTCTCTTGCTTCCTTATCTTTAAAGCTTTTTGGGAAGACATGCTTTGTTGGTCTGCCTGATAGCACATGCAAGGCTTTGTTGGATGGAAATATCGCCAGCCAATGCCAAAACGGGCAATTTTATACTCCCTCCTTTTTTTTTTTTTTTTTTTTTTTTTTTTTTTTGTTCAAGGATATGGATCACAGCATTACAGACTGCTTTGAAGTTAATTACCTCTAATTGAGGTTAGCATGAACGCTGACTGGCTACACTATATGAAGTCCATGTTCCAGAAGGAGCACCAATGTTTTTCATGCATGAATGAATTCAAGGTTTGGTTCAGGGGGAAAATTACGTCCTTGTCGAAAGGATCTTTGATCAGGGGGAGAAAATGCAGCTTATCATGTTGCAGAGAAACCACAACGCATAACTCCGTTATCTTGATGGCGTTCCCTTTGGTGGACTCCTTGCTGACTGCTACAAAGTGATATCATTGACTTTCTTGGTTAAAGTAAAACACATATATTTAATGTTTATTATTAGGCTTAGATTATGTAAAGAATCACCATACAAGGCCCTGTGTGAGAACGGTTTCTATAGAAACAATTTCGTAATGTTTACTAATGGCACTGGAAAAGTTACATTTTCCTTTCAATGTAGGCATTGCTGTCAGGCCGCTGATGGAACTGAATCTCACACAATTATCCCAGTGACAAGAAGACCAATTATGGGAAGTTTTTTGGAAAACAGGAAGCTGTCACACTGAAGCGGCTCACTATGACGGTGGATCTCAGGGATGTGAGACAGAGTTGAACCATGCTCTAAAGTAAAGGATATCCTGCTGGCTGCAGTGACCCAGTAAGAGAACCTCTGAGACAGATGACTGCACAGTGTTTCCCCCTCAGGGTACAGTGTCGCCACCAATTCCATCCGCCATCTGTGTCTCTTCAGCTTAATGCTAAGTCAAATGTGACCGCTGGCCTGTTGACAATGCACCACAGAACCAGAGGAATGTTACTATATACTGAACTTGGTCTCTAAGTCCATGCTGAAATCCATTCTACATGGTTTACGACCATTCCAGATGTGACCGATCAAGTTGTATAAAGTAAAACAAGTCCATATTTTAGATATAGTGCATTCTTTGTGCACCTGTTTTAGCTGAAAACAACTATTCTTCCTAAAAAAAAAAAAAAGGCTTTCTTCTGATTTCAATTTCCCATGGCTAGTTCATTCCTTTCATGCTTACAAAATAAACCTTGGTTGTATAAGTTTCATGCCTACCTTCTTCTTGCTTGTGTCCCTTCGTGAACCTTGGTCACTCATCCGGACCAACCATTTGACCTAAATATTTCAGGCTACCGTCCCACAAGCACTTGTGCCCCCTACAGATGCATCATCTCTAGTGGTGATCCAAAGTCTCTGAGTGGAGTTTGCCCACACATTCTCTATGGCACAAACCGACTACGACTTTGGATGTCTGTCATTTTTTTCTGGAATCTGAACACACTTTGGATGGTGTTTTATTTATCCTCCCTACACATTCATGACTAAGGGTTCTGCAATGAACAGAAAAATGCTTCTTTGTGTGAGATCGGTTTGAAGCCGTTGTATTCAACACCGTAATTAAGGCCTAAATGTCGGCTTGCGTAAATGTCTCTATGGCCACCCACAGGACTTTCTCATACTTTAACCAAGAACTTAGTCATTTCTGGTATGTTTTGTTTGTACCCGTCTTCATAAGCAAATGTTGTTGTCTTATCCAACGTTTCCTCATAGTAGAGGTATAACATAATGCCAGTATCTATAGCGTTCCCTTTTTATTGCTACAACCATATTTGGATTTAAACTCCGAGTTGGGGTGACCTCAGCATTCCCAACTCGGATAAGACTTTGTCGAGGTACCTTGTGCTATTCGCGAATTTTAGATTGACGACAGTTAGTTATGTCAGTTATATAAAATCAGAGCTTGGTGCTTTCGGATGCTGGCATGAAATTCAGTTATTGCTCAGGCTGACAATGATATCCATTAGTTTTTGTTTGGAGGCATTTGCCATTCCAGCGCTTCGGAAAAAGAAAGTTAAATATAAGCCTGGGAGCTCTGAAGTAACCGGGGCCATGTGATGAAAAGGAAAAGCTGTTTCTAGTATATTACTGTCCATCTACAGTATGTTAGAGGAAAAAATCAAGTCATCAGCTTGGCAGATGAACGCTTTTGATCTCCCACACGTTCTCTCGCTTGCGCTTTCTTTCTCTATCCCCTTCTAATTGGTGTGAGCTGTGAAGGGTGTGCGCCGAGAGGCGGAGGAGGGCTCTGAAGGTTGAGTTGAAAGCGGCATGCTGGAAAAGGCTCAAGCGGCCGTATGCCTGAATCAGTCCTTTGTCTGGCACACAGGCTTCCGTGTGTTCCACTGAGATCTGGGTCCATAAAGCCCCCACAGTTCTGCTGCTTCTCTAACACCCAAAACATTTGAGAATCAAGAGTTTGGAATGTTTTATTTTTTTTCCCCCCACGTTTTTGCCCTAGTCTGTGCTCTTGGCCACTTGACTGGGGATTTCCCACATGGAAAAAGTGAACAGTTCAGGGCTGGAGAATGAGAGGAAAGGATATCAACTGGACTGATGATTTAAACAGTGGCTTGGCTACTGTTTAGCATGCATCCATAAAGAGATTAGGGTTGTTTGGTGTATGATGGTGGTGTCCCAGCTAGCATTGATTCAGACCTTGCTTGTAGGCTCTGCTTTGTCCGTCCATGCTTTGTTGTTTTTTGTTCTTTTTTTTTTTTGGTTTTGTGGTAGATTTGCAGTGGTGCTGCAGTAATACAAACTGATTTTGGAAGAGGAACGTGGCCATCGTGTGCCAGCGTGGGGTGGAACTTCAATTCCGATAACAATAGACATTGTTACAAAGCAGCTGTACAAAAGTCCGGATGTAGTTTTAGATCCAAGCCAACAGAGACCGTAGCAAGGAAAAACATCCTGATAAAATGAAAACTGGAGAGGAACCAGGCTCCAAAGTGAACCCATCATTTTTGGACATGAGATGGTTCCCATTTTGGACATGATTATAGTGGTCAAGCAGTACCAAGTGTGAAAGGATGAGAATGAGCATATTTTAAAATAAGGGTGTTTTCATGTATGTAGTGTCCATTTGAATTAAACCCCCCACTCCCTTTGAGCTACAGGCGACTAAGCTGAGGTGTTCTACAATTTTTATTTATTCATTTTTTACATTTTTATCATGTTCGGTGTGAAACTAAATTGAACCAATCCACAAACGAACCAAAAGTATCAATTTGCTTAGATTTGGATTAATAGGTGTTAAAGCGCAACGAGCATGGGACGGTCTTTATGATTGAAACTGCAGTTCTTGGGTGCAAATCTATAGTATCCATGTCCGATTATTCACAGAACTGAGGGTGACACGACCGTAAACTGTTTTGGGAGGTGCAAATCTTTAGAATATCCATGGGAAATCATCCTCAGCAGCAAAAGGTGACTCAAAAGTGCAGAAAGCAGAGCGTTTGAAGAAACCGACCAGTGTTCGGAAAGCTGTTCTCGCCAATAATCCCACCAGTTCCAGACTCGGCTCACTGTGAAATTGTGTGTTGAAAGCAAATGATCATCTGTTGACCAAATAATGTATTATATCGGCAAAGCTAGGTATGCCTTGCAATGTTAGTGATAGTCATGGGAAGGTTTTCCTTTTGCGTAGGTGAGTGGACTTGTTTTTGTGCTTTCGAGTGTGGACGTACGTGGATGCGAGACGTGAGCACCATTAGACGTTCCGAACAGTCGACACAAGTTACAACTTCCAAAGAGCACCACGGGAAGTAGCAGTTAGCTGTAAGAAATAGCGCAAATATTGACTTCTTTGCTAAACCTGGAATGACCGAATGAAAGCAGACTCGAGTACTGGCCACCCATGAGAGGTGCTGGCATGTGAGTGAGAATGGAAGCTATTTAAAGATAATCTCTTGCTCGGTCAATAGAGGTAATCTGTGATAACTTGCGCAAGAAGAAATGCCAGTTCCTAGCTCCAGGTTGCATAATCTTTAATATTAAAACGCTCCTTACTTTTGAGCATGTATTGTGTATGTAGTTACTACAGTTGCTAAACACATGCTGGGATATGGTATGTGAATGTTTTACAATATTTTTGATTGGTGTAAAAATTAAGCTCAGTAGTTTTAGGCTTAATAAAAATTGAGATTAATTTGTCAGTTGGCTTAGTGTAAAAATCAGTCCTTGTCTATGTCTTAGTGTACAATTTGAGATTAGTTGTTCGTAAAAATCGAGATTACCGTAACATTGATATGGTGAATAAATTGGTGTTTGTCTAGGTGTAAAAAACAAACAAACTTGTTTTTGTCTTGGTGTAAATTTTGAGCTTATTTTGTCATTGGCTTGGTGTAAAAATCAAGCTTTTTTTTATCTTGGTGTAAAAATTGAGCTTCCTTTTCTTTGACTTGGCATTGTTTCTGGCTTAGTGTTAAACTTGCGTGTCTTTGTTTTGTAAAAAAAAAATGAGCTCACTTGGTTTGGCTGGGGGTGAAAGTTGAGCTAACAGTGTAAAAAAAAAAAAATTATTTATCCTTGATTTGGATGGGGAACAAATCTTATTTGTTTCTGTCTTAGTGTAAAATTTTAACATACTTGCCTTTGGTTTGGTGTAAAAATGAATTCTATTACTTTCTGGCTTGGAGTATAAATTTGACACTGCTTCTTTCTCTTTAACCCGCAGTATACTATCGTGCTCTGGTGAACTTCACAAACTCGTTCACCTATGGGCCTGAGCTTGACGACATCGAGTCTCCCGCCTTCCAAGACATCTCTGCTGCCCTTGTTGACACAGTGTGTATTATCAATTAATCAATGATCAGTTTCAAACCACACATTATCCTACATACGACAATGTATCTTATTCTGTGTAGAAAGTAGAACAGGGTTAATGTTAAACTCTGAAATAAGACTATACAATTAGACTTAATCACTGGGTGTAATGTAGCCAGCAGCATAAGTTTGAATGTAATTAATGATGTTTTTCTCTCTCACAGCTTGAATCTGAGTACTTCAGGATACCAGGAGTCCAGATGGTCAATGTGGTCCTCATCAAGTAATGACTGTGTTCTGTATCAAAACTTATTTTTAAAAAATGCCACACTAAGCAAGCAGTCAAACACCTTGGGGCATGCTGTTATAGGAAAATAATCAACTACAGAATGTTGATGTCGAACAGCATATATCAAAAGTGTTTAATTCACATGGTACCTATCTTGTGTTTTAAGGCAAATAGGCCATGATGTGTTTGTAGAACTGGACGTGGGCTCGGAAGACAACTTTAACGAAACCCAGATCAGAGAGGTGCTTTACTACGTGGTTAAAGATGGATCCATCGCGGCCTACACGACCTCTATCGCGGGCTTCGAGTTTAGACGCCTAGGAGAACGTAAGGACCCCGAGCGCTATCACATCAATGCATTTACATGTCCTTGACATTTAGTATACTAGGGGTTGCAGAACTATTCAGTTCAATTCAGATGTATTTGTATAGCACTTTTAACAATGGACATTGTCACAAAGCGGCTTTATAGAAATATGTCCCCGTTATAAACTATAAACTTATGAATCTATAAATGAATCCATAAATATATATCCCTAATGAGCAAGCCATTGGCGACGGTGGCGAGGAAAAACTCCCTGAGACGACATGATTGAGAAAACTTGAGCGGAGCCAGGACTTGAAAGGGAACCCATCCTCATCTGGATGACACCAGATCATTACAGATGATCGTCCAGGAGGTTTTAAAGCCATGTTTACGTCAAGTCTTTGGGATCTGACTTTAAACTAGCTGAGAGGGATTAGATCGCGATATGCTACCCGTGGCTCGAAAAGTACCCATTCATACAGTGTTGGTCAGAATGGAATTCACTGTGCCATAGTGCGTTTTATTTGAAATGTATTTCGCTTTAAAGAGCAACAGAAATAAGTGTTAACAGCCATTACAGCAAAAGAATGTTTCTTGTACAGGTGACTGTAGACTTTTAACTGCTTTCTTTACCGTCTACCTCACTGTTTTGTTCCATAACGCTGACTTGTCGACAAACCTAAAATCAACGACTAATGAATGATGGCTAGTCTGTGTAACCCCTAGTATGCTCTCTTTCTATATTTTTCACATGAAATCCCTGCTCAAACCCTCATGATTCTACAAGTTGATCATTCTATGATGACATGACATGGTCTGTTGGTGCTTGTAGAAGCCTTGGATTCGGAGACGAGACTGTTTTTGTTTTTCACCTTCCAATATTTCTATATGTCACTGTAGCTATGCAAGATAACCAAAGTGCACTCATAAAAAAAAACGTTTTTATGTCTGGTTTGTAGCCCCCACTTTGGAGTCTGCAACTCCTGCAGGTTTGTACTGTGCCATGCCTGCTGCACAGCGACTGTAGAGTGCAGCCGTTTTCACTTTTGCAAGGACGCCTCGAGGAATGCAATGCATTGACAAATGGACCTTCTCGTGCATGGGTGTACATAACTTACATTCGAGGAAAAGAATGAGATGCTTTGCATGCATGACCTTGTGGCTCATAATGAATGCAGCTGATGTACAGTATCGTTCTCGAGTGTGACCATGGATGACTGTTGTACATATTTGTGCGGTGGCTCCTCATGCGTAATGATAAAATATCTGAACAGAGAATGCATGTCTTCTGATCAATGAGCAGTTTTGAAAAAAATAAGTATATAAAGAATGCTAGAAATTAATACTGCATATCTGCCATAGTGCATTGTCAGACCGAGAATCTGTCTTCATTTAGAAAACCTTTCGGAGGTTGTCGTGTGTTTGCATGACGATATGGGTGCGAATTGTATAACGAGTATGGTTCACCCTGACTGATTGTCGCTGTTGTTGTTAGTGAAGCCCGGTCCGCCTGTGCCCTGTTCCACCAACGAGTTCAACTGCAGAACCGGAGAGTGTATACGTCTGGATTATGTCTGTGACAACAGACCAGACTGTTCCGACATGAGCGATGAGATTAATTGTGGTGAGGAAGAGCATGCTTTTTTGAGATTGTACACTTTGTCATATTTAGTTTTGGTCTTTTTTTTTTTTTAGCATGTATAATAACAATAAGTAAGAATAATGAATGGCAAAACATTTAGAAATTCTGTATTATTGTGCAAGTGAATTCTGTAATAAAGGTATATTTTTTATTTGCATGTAGTTCCTTACTGTATGTGTAGCATCCTTCAGGTTATATGTAAAGTGAACACCATAATCAAAGCCGGTGGTTGAATCTGAAATCTGGTTAATTCATCTATTAATGACCTTACTTTTATCTTTTCCGAAAGCTCCTGATGTACCTGTTACTCCTCCAACCATTGAGATACCGATCACCACATCCGAGATCAAAACCCCACCACGTCCCGGGCCGTGCCGCGCCGATCAGTCCACGTGTCAGAACGGACAGTGCATCTCACGGGACTATGTGTGCGACGGAGAACACGATTGCAGCGATGGAAGTGATGAGCTCAGATGTGGTAAGAGTCAGTATATATTTGGGAGGAGTGGAAAAAATATTGTAAGGTTAATTAGGTGTAGCTGCATTTAATAATTACGACAATGGAAGCAAGGATAGTGAGACCAACGTGTGTGTGTGTGTGTGTGGGTGTGTTCGTGCTTCTCCAGGAACTCCTTCACCCTGCGAGCCCAATGAGTTTAAGTGCCAGAACGGCCACTGTGCTCTCAAACTGTGGCGCTGCGACGGAGACAACGACTGCAATGACAACTCCGACGAAATTGACTGTCGTAAGTTGCTCTGCCTTATCATCATTCTTAGTCTTTCCTTAGTCGCACGCTAATCTATTTATTTCCACGGTCAAGATTACACCTTTTGTTTACAAGTACTCTACGTTCTCCGCTGTGTTTCCTGCATGCAGCTGCTAAAAAACCTGGGGATATTTGTGCTCCGGAGCAGTTCACGTGTCTGAGTGACCAGACCTGTATTCCTGCCAGCTACCAGTGTGATGAGGAGCCTGACTGTCCTGACCGCTCGGATGAGTACGCCTGTGGTAAGGCATTCTTTACTTCTGACCAAGTCGACTTTTGTAGCCGTTATTGACCTCATTGGCTTTCTTTCTCTCTTTCTGCCATTCGTTCTCTTGTCGTCCTCGCTGTTTTATACCTATTAATAGCTTCGATTTTTCTTTTTTTTTTTTTTTTTACCGAAAATAAGTCTTTGGAGAGGACAAGTAGCTTTTTCCAAACCGTTTCTTGTGGCCGAATTGACCTACCTGGTAATGAAAGGGTTAAATAAATATATCTCTATTTGAAAATGGCCGATTACTGTGAGGAAGCTGATAAATGAGTGTTTACAGTAAACCCGTGGCTGTAAACCTATAAATAATTTGAGATATATATATATATACATGTTCCAAATACCTACTTTAAAATATAAGGGTTTGATCACATATATTAACATGTATATTAATATTATGTAAGGGTTTGATAACGATTAATAACATTGTCCAATCAGAAAGTAGCTTTGTGTTACGTGTCTATCAGTACTCCTGTACTGAATGGTGTGTTTAATAATAGTACGCAACTGCTTGTGTGTAATAGGTTTAATATGCTGTTTAAGCGCACTGTTTAGTAGTTTTTGCAGCTTGGTTTTGCATAACCAATCTTTAGGGTTTTGAGTTCACGTCCTCCCAGCAGGTTGGAACTCTGGAGTCAGTGGCTCGTACACACACACACACACACACACACACACACACACACGTTTACTCGCTTTGGGTGACTTCTCATTGAGGACTTTTTCCACCACTGTCGATCAGAAACTAATCTACTGTGACGTCCCAAAATCTCTCAATCGGTGCAGTAAAATGATTCGGTTTCTGCTCTCAGTACGCCCGTGAAACGAGTAACACGAATATCTCAGTCACACGTCGCACAGATGAGAATGTATCCTGCGTGACGGCGTGCGAGAGGGAAAGCGAGTGAGTGCTAGTAAGAGTGTTGGGAGGACAATAAACTGACTTGTTTTTGTTTTTGTCCTCATTTTGGTTTAGCTGCTCCCACTGTGACCAGCCCTCCAGAAGAGTCCATTACAGCCGCGCGGGGGCAGACGGTGACCTTCACGTGCACAGCCACCGGCGTGCCCGTCCCCATCATTACGTGGAGGCTTAACTGGGGGCACATTCCTTCTAGCAACAGGTATGACTTCTCCCAGTTCCAGCTAAATGTATGATCTATAACGAGGAGGGTTTTCCAGCAACGCTGATGAATTCTGGATTCGGAATCAGCTTAAACAACGTGGCTAATGTTGATGGTCGTTTCATAGAGAGATATAGCAAGACAATACTTAATTACCAAAATGTAAAAATACTGGTGTTATACTGTATTTAAAACTCTGTACAGTATGAAATATACTGTTCTTATTTCTGCTTGTGTGCGCTGATTGTTTGTAGGATCGTAACTCGCATATCGAACTTTTCACTCATATGGCTTAGACTTGCAAGTGGCTTTGTAAATTGCGTTTTGCAAATCGAGCTTTTGCCCACCGACGTGTTAAAGTAGACATAAAATTTAGTCTAATAACAGTTGAGTAACTGTAAAACAGGCATGAAACAACTATGTAGCCTGTTAAAAAGTATTAAGAGTTAAAGTATTGAGCTGTTGGCCACGTTGTACGTGATATAAACGGAATTACAAAAAGGACAGCGTGATTATATCCACCTCCTTTCGCTTCTCTTTATGAGTAAATAAAAATATTTGATGGGCTTAAAAGGAAAACCAAGAGAGCGTTTGCTTGCTTTATAGTATGACTCATGTGGATAATTGGAACCAGACCGGAGGGTATTTTGGGTCTCTGGGATTGTCATTTGGTCAATCGTGTCATCCCGCAAGAGAAAAAGCTCTTCAGCTGCTGCTTTATAATGTATGTGTATTAACAGTCTTGGTTAATTTTTACCCCACATTCTTTCCGAGATCTTTCTGTCTTAAAATGTCAGCTATGGTCATCTGAAACCGCTGGGAAAAAAGCGGCCATTGTTTGTCCTGTTTTATTGGATTTTGACATGCCTTTTAATGTCAGAAAATTCAGCTTTGAGAAAATGGGCCAAGTTATTAAGATCCATCTCTCGCTCTGTCTCTCTCTAGGATTACGATGAACAGTGAGAATGGCCGTGGGACGCTGACCATCCGTGACGTGAAAGAAGGAGACCAGGGCGCGTACACGTGTGAAGCCATAAACGCTAAGGGCCTAGTGTTTGCCATTCCGGATGGAGTGTTAACCCTGACTCGAGTACCCAGTAAGCTCAGCTCAGTCCAACACTTATGATGACTAATTATCTATACGTTTTCTGCCTGTCTGTCTATTTATTTATCAGGTTTTCTTGGTCTGTCTGTTTATTTACCTGTCTTTGTCTATCTGTCCATTTGCTTGTCTATCTGTTTGACCGTCTCAGTCCATCTTTCAATCTGTCTATGTCTGTCTGTCTCTGTCTCTCTATCTGTCCATCTTCCTGTCTGTCAATCTGTCTATTTGCCTATTTGTCTCTCTTGTCCATCTATCTGTCTGTCTGTCTATCCATCCATCTAAA
>JAQQZR010000015.1:17203976-17235078 GCA_030068235.1 Notoglanidium macrostoma | reverse complement strand
TGTCTGTCAATCTGTCTATTTGCCTATTTGTCTCTCTTGTCCATCTATCTGTCTGTCTGTCTATCCATCCATCTAAACTTATCTGTTTAATGATTTTATTTTGGTACATTCCTTCATGCTAGCATTGCTGTGTGTGTACAATAAATATACTTTCTTTTCCGATTTCTATGCTAAAGATCATTAATGGTGACGTAGGATATTTGACTTAATTGTATTTGGTCCTTACTTAATATAATGCGTGATATTCGCTTACCGTTTCATTACGTTTGCTATCATTTGTTAAGTAAGAGCTTATTTCTCGAGTGTCCATGTCCTCTGTGTTTCTTCTCAGGTAACTGTCCTGAAGGACACTTTAATATCGGCGGTAGCTGTGTGCCCTGCTTCTGTTTCGGCATCACTAAGAACTGCCATAGCACCGGGCGCTACCGCAGCCAGATCTCGCTGCACTTCACAGAGGAGGAGAACTTTAAAGGTAGCAGACAGCATGCTGTTAGCGATGGTGGATTTGTACATTAGAATGGGATTAAATGTTTAATTGTATTGCAGGAAGGTTATTGCCATGCAGCGTTACGAATTCTTCCGTCTCACTTTCTGTCTCTTTCCCTGTCCCACTCGTTCTCCCTCTGTCCCTCTCTGTCTTTCAGGAGTGAACGTGTCCTTCCCGTATCGTCCAGGCACACCTCCGCCTCTCGCCTCCACTCAGATGATGGTTAATCCAGATGTGCAGGAGTTCCAGCTGGTGGATTTGTCTCGCCGTTTCTTGGACCAGGAATCATACTGGACTCTGCCACGCCAGTTCCTGGGCAGCAAGGTCACTTCACACTCCTGCAGCGAACTTGTCGAGTTGAATAGATAAATGATGCAGGTTATGCTGGATGCAGATATGAGCAATCTATAAGATGACCTGTTACCTTAGCAATTGTGTGTAATAAATCATGATGGGGAACGCCTATAGGAAAATGATCAACTAATAGATACTGGTGACACCCAGAAGCTGATGATTTTCACATCCTGATGTGTTATTCCACACCTATTTTGAGGTCATTCACATTTAAACCGCTGCCGTGACGCGTGTTTCAGGTGGACTCCTACGGAGGTACCCTGAGCTTCAAGGTGAGCTACTTCCTGCAGAGGGAAGGCTCAGAGCCGGTCAGCAGGCCTGACGTGGTGCTGAGGGGTAACGGAAACAGACTGATCTCCCGCCTCGGCTCTTCCACAAGCCCCAATATGAAAAACCACCGAGAGGTCAAGTTTACTGAGGTCAGTCACTATGCACAGCTGCGACAGATGTAAATGTTGCTAGGTTTTACATTAGTCAACAGATTATTAGAACTGCGATTATGCGTTGTTTGTTTTTGTTTTTTGTGAAGAATATCGATTTGTGTGTTTTCATGCAAGCATGTGGTTATTTTAGGAAAACTGGCAGCACTCATCCGGGCGGCCAGTGACTCGCACGGATCTCCTGTTGACCCTGGCTAACCTGGAGAGAATCAGCATCCGCACCATCTACGACAACCGCATGGCCAGCGTGGGTCTGAGCGACATCGTCATGGACACCACCAGCGTGGTGTTCAGCACGAAGGGCCAGCCTAAAGACGTGGAAGAGTGCAGGTCTCTCTCTCTCTCTCTCTCTCTCTCTCTCTCTCTCTCACATGCACGTGTACACACACTCACTCCAGTTATTGACATGTTATATTCCCAACACCTCAGTTTTTGTGTGGACCCCTCAATTTGTTTCCCGTTGTTTGTCAGAATGAACTTGTTTATAGGAATATAACAAACACACAGAATTCTGTTTTTTAATGTTTTTTGAAATCTCCACTGTATCTTTATTTCAGTTTAGCAGTACAAACCGAATTTGTAGAATATGCTTGCGAGAGGCTGTCTGATGTACATATGTGTGATGTCTCTTATAGGTGTCTACCCGGTTACGCCGGCCTCTCCTGTGAGTCGTGCTCTTCCGGGTTCGACCGGGTACCTGGAGGTCCCTTCCTGGGCACGTGCGCCGGCTGTAGTTGCCACGGCCATGCCAGTGCCTGTGACCCCATCAGCGGCCACTGCCTGGTAACTGACCTTTAATTCTGGCTTTATTTGACGCCGTCTGCTGGTTTTGTATTTTGTAATCGGTGAGATTAGTTTTTTTATCAAATGTCAGTCTTTCTTTATTTCTCTCTGCCTTTTTCCCTCTTTCTCACACAGAGTTGTCAGCACAACACCGAGGGTCCGAAGTGTGATAAATGTCGTCCCGGATATTTCGGTGATCCCAGTCGGGGTCGACCAGACGACTGTAAGCCCTGTCCCTGTCCTTACACGGAGACGTCTCGCAGGTTGGAGCTCACTCGCGAACATTTTCAGTCTTTAGTATATAAGCATGTTGACAATTGGCTGTGGTAAAAGAGGAATAAAACTTTGCTTTTATGAGAACTGATTATTGACCGGCCATGATGTCCCTGCTTGTACAGGTTTTCCGAAACTTGCTTCCTGGATGTAGACGGTCAGGCCACATGCGATGCCTGCCAAGCAGGCTACACGGGACGCCGCTGTGAGAAGTAAGGCCTTCGCACTCTTCCAGCTGTTCTTTCATCCTCACGTACTTTTCGTCACGTACCAAAGAAAATTGACCTGCGTTGTGTTTTTGTTCGTAGGTGTGCATCCGGGTACAGGGGAAATCCTCTGCAGCCTCACGGCAAATGCGTTCCAGAAAATGCAGCAGGTACGACATGAAGGTGTTGCCTTTGCTGCTATTTATGAAATCTTTTTCGATTACCACACTGTTTACTGAGCCTGAGTCTCCAGCTGTTTGTGGCCACGACTAATCAGTAGTTCATACCATTTCAAGGCTTACTTCTTATGTTTTAACCCTTTTTCAGAATTGATACGATGTGACAACAAAGGAACTGTCAGTTCCGTCAGCAAACCATGCAACTGCAAGGTAACGTTTTTCGTCTTCTCTAATCCCGCTTGAGGTTTAGCATCGTTGCGCTGTATTTATCTCGTTTGTCTTTTATTTGCAATGTTTTGCTCTGCAGGCCAACGTGGCTGGGACTTTGTGCGACGAGTGTAAGCCGGGAACTTTCCATCTGTCCGCTGGAAATCCCGACGGGTGTTTGAAGTGTTTCTGCATGGGAGTGACCAAGCAGTGTGCCAGCTCCACCTGGACGAGAGATCAGGTTAGCTAGCTTAAGCCTGCAATGCTGTAAGTGGTGTATTAGGGGTTCAAGGGATTTCTAGCAGGATCAATGGCTTTAAAGACCTACGAGCAGACTAAGTTCAGTTTAAGACAGGATTGACATTGATTTAATGGAATTTATTTGGTCTCATGTCACTGTCTGAAGGTGCGAGGTGGCGTCAACGGCCAGCTGTTCTCCCTCGCCAACCAAGGCAACACTCGCTCCATCACTGAGGGCATCGTGCAGAGAGGTAGCGCCGAGGTCGTCTATCGCTCGTTCCCCAGCATCCCCAATGACATCTACTACTGGGTGCTGCCCGAGAGCTTCCGAGGAGACAAGGTGCGTCTGTTCCTGCTCGCGTCAATAATTGTGAGAAGTGTGTAATAATCAACGACAGGGTGCTGCGACGAGTCTTTGTAACGAGTATAAGAACAAGTGCATTAATATAAGCCAATTTTCAGCTTATAGTTATTTCAGTATTTATGTTTTATGAGTTGGTTTTGCTCCAGCTGGCATTGCTGTCAGAGCTGCTGCTCTAGGAAATGGAGAAACACCTTCTGACCAATCAGAATCAAGAATTTCAAGACGCTGTGGTAGTGTAGATTTGACGCATATCCAGCGAGAGTTTCTCAGTCGGAAATGTAACCGTACAAAATGGCAGAAAACTAAAGCTGCGTGTGTTTAACGAGGTGGAAAAGTTGCTGAACTAATAGAAATGCACTCGAATTACGAGTTGATATCTACGAGTTACGAATGACTTTCTCCAGATGAGGGGGAAAAATGTAAAGCTTTTGTAAAACTCTTTTCACTCCACCAAGGTGACCGCGTACGGAGGAGAGCTGCACTACAGGATGCGTTATGAGCTGCGTTCCCCCACAGTGGTGATCGAAAACAAGCCTGATGTGGTTCTCCAGGGCAACAGCATCTACCTTGAGCACTACTCCCAGCCCGGGGCGCTGCCCCAAGTCCCTGCCACCATCACCGTGCCCTTCCGAGAGGTGTCTTCATGCTGACCAAGTTCTTTATATCGTTTGATTCCTTTGTTGTAATAAAACAAATCTGACTTTGGAGTGACGTTAAATGTAAATCATTCCTTCTAGTCTGCGTGGAGGAGAGCTGATGGACAGCCGTGCACCAGAGAGCACCTGCTGATGGCCCTGGCTGACATCTCCGTCTTCATGATCAGGGCCACTTACGGAGACAACATGGTCGAGAGCAGGTGCCTACGCTGCGTACTCTGTCCGCACCTGTTTAGCCGCAAACTTGACCATGTTTTTTTTTTTCTCCGTTTATAGCTACATTTTAAAGTCGCCGAATGTGTCCGAAACAAGTTAATTATTTCTAACAGAAACCAAAAAGCACCAGATTTACAAATGACTGACATTGGAGACTCCTTCCATAGGAGTGTAAATATGATATAATACATGTACCGGCTGATCTCCAGATAGAAACATCTGTGCCCTGCATTAAGTCGGGTTGCTGGCGCTCATGTCTTGGTTGTGCGTTCTGTGCAGCATTACCGATATCCAGATGGATATCGCTCTGCCACGTTCCACCGGGAACGAGAGGGCTCTTGAAGTGGAGGAGTGCGCCTGTCCCGAAGGCTACAGAGGGCCGTCCTGCCAGGTACGAACACGCCACCTACATCGGCTCAACCTGAGAGTCATTAATCCAGCACATTAATCATAAATATACAACCAATTTCCTTTGTAGTCTGGGTGGAGGTTCACATTATCTCCTCAGATTGAGTCATGCACTGTCGAACGAACAAAAGTTCTCAGCTCTTTAGATATCGTACACCAACATGCGAGCCCCGTCACCCTGACTTCTGCTTTGTTCACAGGATTGTGATGTGGGATACACCCGCACAAGATCAGGCCTCTACCTTGGCACCTGTGAGAAGTGCGAGTGCCACGGGCACGCTAGCAGCTGTGACTCAGAGACAGGCGCATGCTTGGTGCGTGAGCATTACTTTGCACTTACACAGACACACACTAGTGCGTATTCAAAGTGTATCCCTTTTTAAGTATTTAGAAGTGGTGTTAATCAGGTCTCCGTGGATACTATACTTTGAACAATTGTAGAATTGAAATGTGTGGGTAATATTGCATCTCAAAAGGGGTAATCTAGATCAATATTTCAACAGAACTGAATGAGAATGGACTCCGATCGTTACTTAATTTCCTCTCCGTGCCCTAAACAAAACAGTCGCTAATTACCCAGTGAAAACGCCTAACCCGTCAGACTTGCCGTTAATGTTGCCAATATCTTTCTAATTTGCGAAGCTGACTGGATTCTGGGTCTAGACGTGACTCACCGTCTCGGATCTTGTCGCTCTGTACAGCCCTGCCCATGACCTCATGAAACATGTTCAGTAAGGAATAAAACACTCAGGAGAGAGCTATTATAGGAAAACATAAATAGTTACTTGACGTTGACTATTTAAGCAGGATCACACTCGAGGTCGTGCCACCGTACGGAATATCAGCATAGGTAGCTTTTATACAACACTTCTTTAAACTAGAAATGAATATGTAATCAGCATTAACATTATATAATCATATAATAAACATTTTTAACACGGTATGGCCAAACGTACTTTTTATTTTTGCTCCACGGGCCGAAATGGATCCCAAAGAAGCTTCACTCGCTTTATAGCTAGTTAGCTTCTCATAATGGGTGCTTTCCAATGGAACTGGCATCCCTTTTTCCTTTTCTTCTTCATCTGATGGGCTTTTTTCAGTATTCCTGCAAACATCCTGAAAAATCATTGGCCATGTCCGCTGATGAGACTACCGTAGTGGTAGTACCGTGATAACACTCCCGTAGTAACCCTTTCGAAGTAGGAAGTGGAAAAGACTCCTTTCGTACGTGTTAAATAAATATCTCCTCACATATAAATTTAAATGTTAAATGTTTTCCTTTGTTTCCTTTCCTTTCTTTTTTTTTTTTTTTTTTTTATTCAGTTCTATTACTAGGCTTAATTATGTGGTGCATCCAACATGCGTGTTCCAGTGAATAAGTTGTTACTATAGAAATAATAAAGTATTAGAACAAACACCATGATATAAATTTGTAATAAAGACTAAATATGTAAATATTTAGTAACCCTGATGGTACTTGATGGTCCAGCATTGCGCGTGATCCCTGTCTTCCTTCCATTACAGCAATGTCAGCACAACACAGGTGGCCCCAGATGTGAAAGCTGTCTTGTTGGTTTCTATGGCGATCCTGTGACTGGCGGTGTACACGCCTGTAGACCATGCCCTTGTTTTGGAAGCAGGTAAGTCCAACATGGCCATATTGTCATGCACAGCAATAGAAATATGTCGTAATGTGCTAGACTTCCTATCAATATAAATTTTTCTCTTCCACAGTGAGACAAAATTGTGCTACTTGGACAGAGATGGACATCCTACTTGCAACTGTCCTGCCGGTCATACTGGAAGGCGCTGTGAGAGGTAAGCTCTCCATTGCTTGTCCTAAACTACCACTTAGAAAATGAAGGGACTGGGTTTTTTTGTTTGTTTTTTTGGTGGCATGCGCTGGGGATACTGGGATACTGGCCAAGCTGCACATGGAGAGGTCATCCTCTCATGCACCATGCTGTGTTGACCTTTGTGCTCTCTCTCTCTCTCTCTCTCTCTCTCTCTCTTTCTCCTTCTTCTTACAACCAAGATTGTGGAGAAGAAAAGAGAGAGCTCTGTAGAGCCATATATAGAGCCATGCATTAACCCCTTCCGTACTAGTGAAAATGTCTGTGTGTGAGGTTTAGTCACTGAAAGAAAACTAGTCTAATTTGGGGTATTTATTTATTGATAAATGTAGAATCTTATGATTGTAGTATAAGCCTTATGTCATAAGAGTACTGAAATTGGCAAAGCTTTCCATGGATATGAACTCCCTCTCTAATCCGAGACCTTTTAAAAGGTTTATATGTCTATTGTCTTTTACAAAGTGTGACTGACTTTTGGATTTTTCCTGAGCTCAAGATTTGCCCCATATTGCTTTGCTTTGGAGGTGCTTGGGACCCCTTTTAGCTAGCTTTCTAGTCTGAAGATCTTTCTCTGGTTTAAAGTGTAAACATATATATGGGGTTGTGAGGTTACCTGTCGTGTCTAAATCGAAAGGAATTTGTCAGCATGGGCAAAATGTCAGCATTCTTTGTGGATCTCTGAGTGCCGAGGTTTTAGTGTCAGAGGTAGCGATGTGACGTGTACAAGAAACTTGGTGTCAACGTTTCGAGAAGCGAGAATATTGACAACTGTGGAGACTTCTATCCAGAAAAACAGCTGGATAGAGTCTTCTCTGAGGAGTACGGTCATGTCGTTTATGCCGGTGCTGATAAAAGGCAGGGCCAATATGGGACCAATCTCGACCAAGGGGAACGATGTTCTTTTATGGCCTAAAACATCACACTCAAAAAAAATTTCCACAAGAGATTATAAGCCAAGCGGGTACTCCTCCAGCGCACACGGTCACAAACAACATAACCCTTGGCAAGACTTGAGTAAAGACTTGAGTTCTTTGTAAACTTTCAGCCCTGAAACTTAACATCAGAGCTTCAAAAGAACATGCACTGCGTTAAGTACTGGTTGAGCATGCTGCATAACAACATGTTCGACATGAAGAAGAGCCTGAATAGTGTTAGGAAGCAGAAGAGTTAGCTAGAACGTCTGAAAATGACCAAATCAAGGAACTGGAGCACACAGGCTGAGCTTCAACGTAGCCTAGAGGTCTTGATTGATGCTTCACTGCACTTGGCTTAACAGCACTACAAAATCAAGCATAGATCTTGTACGTCACACCCTTATATGGGCCACTACTATTGTGGCCTTGCCATGGCCACTACCAAGCCATCTAAAGACCCTAGAAGGACCGCAATCTCCAAAACAAACCCCACTTTTCATAAAGTTGATGGAACGTCTGTATGCTACAGATCATATAAAATTTATACCCAGCCCTTAAAGGATGCCCAGTTATACCAACCCGACATTATATAAGAATGTAGAATTTAAAAACCAGCAGCTAAATCCACTTTCTAGATGTATGAATAGATGAACAGCATCAATAACCACAGCAGCTCCCCTTATTTCGCAAGACAGTATTCAAATACAGTGTCGCCCAAAGTCAAGGCTGCATTTTAAACTGAAGCTCAAACATTCGTCTGCCACATTACCTAGAAAAAAGAAAAAGAAACTTGGAACAAATTAGCACCAAGTGAAAAAAGGGTACCTGTGTTCTCTGGTTCTTCACCGGTGGCTTTGGCATCTTTACACTTTCCTCAGTAATTGTAATTTTTTTAGGCCAGGCCTGGTTATGCTCATAATAAGCAGTCATTGATTCACTGTGGTGTTTGCCGCTCCTACTCTAGATGTGCCCCTGGATACACCGGCAATCCTGAACATGGACAGAGCTGCACTCCAGGAAACGGTATGTGTTGCTTGAGCATGTAGTTTATTTTTCGATAGTAGGATGATGTTCCGTGGATGCAGGGACTTTTAAACTCCGTTAGACGAACAGTACAACTCGGCTTGCTTGATTTCGTCTTCCAAGAGTCATCCTGTGATTATTATTATTATTTCTTTTTGAACATTTGGCTCATCTCAATGAAAGGGTTGAAGATGAGCCAAATATTAATCAGGACTATAAAATCCCGCGTATTTGCTTTGTACTGTGGCTCCGACTGAACAGAGATTTCCTGTTTGCAGGGAGATGCCAAAACTGCGACCAGCGAGGAAGCGAAGGCTGCAGTTCAAACAGGATCTGCCACTGCAAGGCGTGTACACGAAATTATCCAAACACTTTTATCGTACCATTTCATGTCCACATTTGTATGCAGCCAAGGGGAGGATTTTATATCTCTTTGTGTGTCGTCAATGTGCAGATGAACGTGGAGGGTCCTTTATGCTCCAACTGCAGGCCTGGCGCCTTCCACCTCAGCCCTGCCAACAAAGACGGCTGCCTGGCGTGCTTCTGCATGGGAGTCACTCAGCAGTGCTCCAGCTCGTCCTTGTACAGAGATGTTGTAAGGCCTGCAGCTTTCACGCTTTTTAAAACCAGTGAAGATCTGAACGCTGTCAAGATTTCTCCTTTTTTTTTTTTTTTTTTTTTGTATGCATCACTCATCCTTAGATCACCACTGCGTTCACCCCTGGAAACACCCAAGGCTTTGCTCTTGTGAACCGGCAACGCACCAACCGCATCAATAGCGGCTTCTCGGTGGAGGTGTCCACGGATGGAACGCAGCTCTCGTTCACCAACTTCGACCACCACAGCCAGGAGCCTCACTTCTGGCAGCTACCTTCCAGCTACCAGGGAGATAAGGTACAGTGTTGTGGTTTTAATCTGCCTACACCATACACCTGCCGTTAATCTTCTCACTTCTCCTAAGCGCCATCTTTGCTGTTGCTGGGTGCTCAGAGTTGCTTTCCTTTTCATGTCCAGTCTTGCTGGTTCTTGCCGAAGGTTGAAAGCGGATTATTTTGGACTTCACGGGAACAAGTGCCAACAGCTCCATTTTAGTCTACTACTGACTAATGCAGGTTCAAGAGCTCGACTGGTTAAGCTGTGATAGATTGGTGTAATCTGATTCGAACGCCTGTACAGCATAAGGACATACAAACAAGCAGTCAATACGAACAAAGCGGTAGTCTGAACGTTGTACTTGAAGGGGAAGATCATTTGTCGGTGATGGGGAAGTTATAGAATATAAAAATACAAAGCAAAGCTGTGGGACCTTTTCTCTCGGTCGTGCACGTTTTCGTTCACTCATTTTGCATATATTTTTGCACTTTTTAGAAGCAGAGTCACGTTAAACGAATGAAACGCTCACCCAAGGTAAAGCGGAATGAGTGGAATGCGTGTTACAATTTTGCCCTGACTTCACGTGCTGTGTTTTTAACAGTTGTGGTGGTGTAACTTTTTTTAAACAAAGCATCGCCGCCTGTCCTTTGCCAAATTTCCGTGACATGGTGTACGCATGTGCACGAAACACCATAATTATGGATTCAAGGGCAAAAAACAGCAGGATTTTATTAGTCAGTCTAACAGTAGTTAAGTTAAATGTCATTTCAATATCAAATAAGGTCATGATTATATTAGGTCATGGGACACTCAAGAGCAACTTTTTAGTGAATTTAGTGATTTTTTTTTTTTTTGTGAAATTAAAAAAATAATAAGGATTTCACAGAAATGGCACTTTTTGGCCAAAAGAAGCCACCCTGAACAAATGATTTGTAGAAGGGCTACATTGTGTTGGCAGGACTGTAAGAGTATCCATTGGTTTCATGTAGAGATTACAGGCAGGCGTGCTATATTTACAAACCCAGGATGACTCTACATTCCTAGAGGGACAATTGAGAAAAGGAAAGAGCAAGGAAAAAAGAAACTGGGAGCAGCCAAACCCAGCCGCCACGTCCTCGCGATGCCTAGGATTGGATAGAGAAGAAATGTTTGTCCTTGTTACTTGGTAACATGCACAGCATCACATGTTCAGGAGTGAAAACTGATAACACTTTGCATGAAGAAACTTTAGGTACTGGATAGAGTGATAAATTGTGAGCACGACAGCCCCTGTATGGCGTACAAATATACTAATCCCAGACGAGCACCCGTTGAGTTCTTTGGTATCTTGCATCCCCCTGAGTGTAACACAGTTCTTGCATGTCCTTATTTGTGCACGTCACTGAAAGTCCTTGGATTTCCACGACCCCTGGGTCACGCTGTTTCCTGTTCATTTTACTCCACCCTCCTTCCCAAAGTCATCCAGCGATGATGTGCATAAATTCGATGACGAAATCTGGGCGCTCATCAGCAACTTCTCGCGGGGACCTCCTGCCTCTATCTTCTCTTCGTCTTCCAGTTCTACATCCTCCTTTCCAGTCAGAACCTCCGGTTCGGCTGGTCGTTCAGGTGGCCGTGCCCCCATTCCTCCTTTACCCCCTACACCCTTACAACCCCCTGTGTGGGCTTCTGGGCCCCGCCCCGGGGCACCAGGCCACTCCCCCCACCTTACACTTGTCAAGGTATTGAATGGTCTTTCAGATGGTTTCCATTTTAGTTAGCAACACTGTTCTTAGCACATTGTAGCTCTTTTGTGTAATTAGATCAGCATTGCTCTGCATTGGTTTAATGGTGGTTTGGGATATTGGTCTTGCTGACAGGATAAGCAAAGAAAAAACACAGTGGAACCATCCAATGCTGCTCCACCTGGCTCCTCCAACAAGGTAGTCGTCCATTGATGCATCATGTCAGTGAAAATCTTGGGAAAGTACCACCCTCTGGGGGAACAGCTAACCTGAACCTTAGCAAGGTCACCCAGTCTTTTTAATCTTCAAGCCATTCAATCAAGAGTAAATTTTTAACAAAATTGTGTGTAGTAAAGAATGTGGTTAATCAGTCATTAGCCTACAGATTGTGAGAAGGTATGCGAGGGTTAATCAGTCTCGGTGACCTTAGGGTGGTTCTTGTCTCCACATTTTTCCTGGAATGCTCAACAAGAGTAACTTTGAGTGGTATTTTGTATTCAGCCACAAGAGAAACACCACTAAATATCTTGCGCTTCTTAGTTTAGCACAAGCTTGCTTGTTTTTTTGGAGTTGATTATCCATTAGGAATCTGAAAGCCTGTTCTGTGTTGATCTGCTTTGCCTTGCTGTCCTGCAACTCTCTTCTTTTTCTTTTTCTTTCTGCCGGTCATCTGCTCATGTTCTGGCACCTATCAATTTCCGTCTGCTGCAGTACTCTCTGGTCTACAAAGGTTTTAGCTTGCACTCGGAGGATGTGCTCTTCTGGAAGCTTCCTGAGAACTTTCATGAGGACAAGGTAGAGTTGACTGGGGTAAAAGTGCTGATTTAAACTCCCACCTTGATCGCTCCAGACTGTAGTACACAGGAGTTAATTCTGGAAGGGATGAGGAAATATGCTAAATAAAACCCTTTTGTGATCTGTACAGCTGACGTGACCCATCACATCAAATCAGGTGTTAAATCACATTTTGGGTGATTTTGAGTTATGCATGTTTTCAACCAATTTTTGCCAAAATTGAAAATTTTTACAGCACCTTCATTATTAGCCATAGCACAAAACTAACCTGTGCAGCTTTATACCTGATTTGATATGACGGGTCACATCAATGTGGTGCGCTCATGCAGATATAGTAGTAGTCAGAATTTGATTATGAATCTATCTTGTAGGATATTTAATGTATTTCTGAACGAAGTGGATTTTCATGAGTGCTACATATCTCGCAGAAATGCTCCTGTAAATAATTTCTGAATAAATCTGTTCATAAATTTGCTTGACTGATCTATGATCCCTGATATATAAGACATGTAAAGCTTCCAACTGAGAATAACTGATGATTGTGTCCATGTAAGCCCCAATTTTACATAACTCCCGAGTCATGCCAGTTGTTTTCCTTATAATATTTTATTGTAATCGTTTTCTTATTCTCCTTCAACAGGTTCAAGCCTACGGAGGAAAGCTCAAGTATACCATCTCGTATGTGCCCGGGCTGAGGGGTGCCCCAATAGAGGATGTCGACGTTCAGATCGTTGTAAGTAATATTTCAAATGGCACTCGCGTGAAAGGGACGTCTGTGTAAAAATGAATGACTTCACCACGGCGTTCTTATTTCCAGGGCAATGACATCACCCTCGTGGCTCGCCAAGATTGGAGAAGGGGGCTGGGGACAAGAGAGACCCGTAACTTTGAGTTTGTCTTCCGAGAGGTGAGACGAACAAAAATGATAAAAAAAATTTTTTTTTTTTTTTTTTTTTTTTTTTTTGCCCATTTCATTCTTCTTCCATAGTATTCTTGGGATGTCTGTTATTAATGGTAGTGATTAAATGGTGAAATTACGGACCGTGTTTATTCCTGTGTTTTCTGTAGGAGTACTGGCAGCGTCCGGATGGCATGCCCGCCACTCGCGAACACCTGCTGATGGTGCTGGCCGACCTGGATGACATCCTGATCCGAGCCTCTTACCACACAGTCATGCGCTCCTCCAGCATCTCGGGGGTCAGCATGGAGGTCGCCGTGCCTCACTACACCGGCATGGAGCGAGCTCTGGAGGTGGAGCAGTGCCGCTGCCCGCCTGGGTATCAGGGCCTGTCCTGTCAGGTGTGACCAGTTCTGCAGTGTCATAATTGACGGTGCTAGATTGAATTACAGCGTCTCAGTGAGGATTTATGGAGGTTTCATGTGATTCTGACCTTCTGTGTGCTGTATTTTAGGACTGTGCTCCAGGCTACACTCGCACGGGTGGAGGACTCTACCTCGGCCACTGTGAGCCGTGTGAATGTAACGGTCATTCTGACTCCTGCCACCCGGAGAGTGGCACCTGCACGGTACGGCGCAGCCATACTAGTCGTTATTCTACTTTGGGATGTTTTGAAGTTGTAGTGGTATTTAAAAATGTGTTTGCTTTAGGTTGTAGCTTTCCACTAAGGATGTTCTCTCTCTCTCTCTCTCTCTCTCTATCTGGGATAACAGAGCTGCCTGCATAACACCATGGGTGAGCAGTGTGAGCAGTGTGCTGCTGGGTTCTTCGGAGACGCCACTGCTGGAACCCCAGAAGACTGTCAGCCTTGCGCCTGTCCCCATACTGACCCTGCCAACCAGTTAGTCTGATAAATAAAACACTATTATATTATTGTATTTGTGTGGCAGCCTGGGAAAATCCTGAAAACTACAGCCCTTCCTGAATTGAATGGGATCGTGAAGCATTTTGAAGTCTGGTTTTGTCCGGAAGGGAAAAAAGAGGCATAGGTGCATTTTTGTCAGCCACAGTGACATCTGATGGGTTTTCCTAGACTGCAATATACAAGCTCTTTGTTTCCATACTTCCTGATCAAAGCCTTAAACATTCAACACACACACACCGAATACATCAGAACATAAAGGACGCTAAGACTGGGTGTTATTATGAGCAATCTACTCAACGTGTTTGATTTTGTTTAGATTCTCGCCCACTTGTGAGAGTCTGAGTAACGGAGACTACCAGTGTACAGCCTGTCAGCCGGGCTACACGGGCCAGTACTGTGAGCGGTAAGCTGACACACTCTTACACCTGAACAGCTTGTGTCTGTGTCTGTGTCTGTGTGTGTGTGTGTGTGTGTGCTTTCATTTGGCTCCATGTCAGTCGTATCACTCTTTAAACAGGTGTGCACCCGGATATGTTGGAAATCCACAACAGAGGGTCAGATGCCAGCTGCAGAATGGTGAGTGTATTCTTTAGGTTCCTTACAGCAAATCAAACATAGTTTTAAGACGAAGCGCCGTTTTACTGAACAAAAAAACGAAAGGCAATGACGTGGGTTTTTATTTCTATTCGGCACCTTCTATCACCAAAAGTTCAAACATTTTAAATTTTTGCAAGATGGTATGATTTATGGAGATGGTGTGCTTGTTTTCTGCACAGCAGCTGTTTCTCTGGTGGTGAGAGTATACCCCGAGAGGGTGCAGGCGTCTCAGGGCAGCTCAGTCACTTTGAGGTGCCAGGGCTCTGGTCCTCCGCCACACTATTTCTACTGGACACGTGATGACGGCCGTCCCATCTCCAGCTCAGCCGAGAGACGCAGACAAGGTACTGCCGTCATGCCTAGTAGAAGAAGCTGCTGTCTGTAATCACTGCTGAGATAAAATATTACGACAGCTGAAAGCATTTATTGTTAGACACGTTTAGCTGTAGCAATGAGTGGTTAAAGCGTCTCGGTGGGGAAATTATTTAAGCAGGTAACTGATGAAGTAATTTACTTGAAGCTTTTTGATTTCAGGTGAAGAGTTGCATTTCTCCGGTGTGCTGCCATCTGACGCCGGCGTTTACATATGCACCTGCCGAAATCAGCTGGTCACGAACCGCAGCCGGGCTGAGATCATCATATCCGGTAAGTCTGAATGTTCTAGCTAATCTGAAATTAAAGCCTGCTAAAATACACTATGTACAATTTGTTCAGGTTCATCTAGTCAAATAAGATTGGATGAATGAGCACGGAAGATAAAAGTATGGTTCAGTGAGCATAAGGGTGAGATTAGGGTGAGAACCACACACTTCCACCTATATGAGAGTAATAACCATTTACTCCCTCAAGTGTTTTTCAATGCGTACTTGTATTATACACTTAATTAGAAGAGGCGTGCGTTATCATTTCCTTATAGATATGCAAATTGTACTTTGTGTATTCCATTATAGGAAATCTGCATGTTGTGTGATTCTGGTCCTGTTACGATATTCTAATGAAGCAGATGTGAATTTAACTATAAACAAATCCACCGTCTCAATTCATACGTCTGCACTTCTTACTAGCTTCTCCATCCAAATCTATTGAGGTGTTTATCGAGGAGCCTAAATCCCAGAGAGTGATCCCAGGAGCTACAGTGAACTTCATCTGCACGGCTAAGAGCAAAGTAGGGCTTCCATGTTTCCTGTGTTTCTTTTTCATGTGTCATATCTGGCATTTAATTGAATAAATTTCACATTAGAACAGGTTTGTGAAAAGTATATTTGCTCTTGCTGATGTGCTCGAACCTCATTCAGTTCCCAGCGTACACAATCGTCTGGACACGTCAGGGCAGCGGTAAGCTCCCCAACCGCGCCATGGACTTCAACGGCATCCTCACAATCCAGAACGTTCGACCCGAAGACGCCGGGGTGTACGTGTGCACCGGCTCCAACATGGACGACATGGACGAGGGCACTGCCGTCCTCTATGTCCCAGGTTCGTGACTGGCATCGCTCTCTTAGTCATCGCTCTCTGAGATCCCTCAAGCTTCACTTGTCAGTTTATCCTCCTGTGCATGACAGCTGCATGTTCTCGCTCTTGTCTTCACTGTTGTTGTTGTTTTTTTGCTACCTGGTTTTCTCAGCTGTCTGTTCAACAGCATGGCTTATTTTTCCGCTTGTTTTTTTTTTTTTTTTGACCAGTGTTCATCAAGAAATGACTTTGATTTCCTGCTGACCTGTATTTTTGCCTGCGTGTTTGCTTACTAATCAAACTGCTTCAGCTTTCTCTTATACCCTGACGCTAGTAAACAATACAGCTTGTGAAAGATTGTGGGGGGGAAAAATCAGTTCATCAATTCATCGAAGAAATTCTAGCGCGGACGGTTTTCTGAAACCATTCAGTCGATAATTTTCCCGTTCATTTTACAATTCAGTATTATATAAACTGTTCACACTGTTACTCTTCTTATGCCAAATTGTTTAAAGAAGCGCCATGAGCACCGGGAACGTTTGAGAATTTAAGAAAAATTGTGTTCCTTAAATGGCATATGTACATTACAAGGTCTATTATTCTTATTATCAATATCACCAGGATCGAGTTGTGTAGTATCTTTATGCAGAATGTCGCTGCCTCTGGGACGTATTCAGAGTCGAGTTAAGCACATGTAATTAGGAGTTAATACCGACATGAGTATTGTAACTACATTCGCGTGACTTGAGCGCTGTTCAGGCGTCCCAGTTGACATGTTTCTTGCATGAGGAGCTGCAATTAGTCACCGTTGACAGTTTGTAATAACCACAATATGTCGCACTGAATTGTATTTATTATTAAATAAAAAGAATGGACGGCGATATCCTTCAAACCATGTTTTTTTTTTTACATGACATGACATGACTTTTTTTTACTCGTAGCTCAGAAAATCAACTCGTGTATGTGCATAACCCGAATCTGAATACGAGGAACTTTCCCTACTTAAGAATTAATATAACTTTTCAGCTCAAGTCACTAACTCTGAAAACTATGACTATAAGACTATATTACGTTCCAGATCTCCTTTGTGTACAGCCTGTCACTGACTGATAGTGGTGAAATAACCATGGTGTCGGGTTCCTTGCTGCTGTAGCGGTTCTATGTGTGGTGGTGGTGGTGGTGGTGGTGGTGTTTTCACTAGGCGGTGTTTCTATTGGGGCTTTTGGAGTGACATTGCCAGCTGTCATTTATCTCGAGGAGGCTTAATGAGGATAGTTCTGGACAATCAGTGTGAAAATCTACTGGCAAGGACTGTGACTCTTTCACGCCACTGGAAACCATGCGATTACAAATTTTCTTTTTTTTTTTTTTCTTTTTCAAACTGGAGTGAATGTTTGTATGTTTTTAACATAATTGGTGCTATGTCCAATAACGAATGACGAATAATTTATCCACTACTGCTGTTCATTAGTTCATATCAGATCTTTTCAGTGTCATACAATGTTATGTATCATGATGCTTTTTTTTTAATACCTTAATAATTTCAGAATGGTTTTTACATTTCAGTTGCTTTTCATTTCAATATTATTAATGTGATGATATTATTATTATTATTATTATTATTATTATTATGATATGAGGCAGATTCTCATCTTATAGTCATTATATGGATGGATGGAAGTAAATCTGTTCTAATTAATGTTTTATACTATAATGTGCTCTAGTTATATTTTGGGCCATATTTATTTTGATGTTACTTTGATTCATAATGTTTTCATGTATTCATCAAAAGATTTATGATTTTTTTTTTTTTTTTTTTTCTGTTTTTTTTTTTTTAGTTGGTCTGGTTTTGGTGCTTCTAGTTAATGTCTAAGCATTGACTTGGATTTTGTCACAGATAAATTGTGTATTTAATTTTGTATGAAAAATGTTCCGGTGCTTTAATTTTACCAAAAAAAGAAAGTCAAATCTTTGTCTTCCAGTGTTTTATTTATCTAGTCTGTGAAATTAATGTATAAATAATTCTATAAGGCCACCTGAGCACGCTCGATTAAAACGCTGGATTATGTGAAGTCAGATGTGGATCAGTCACAAGCTGTATTAAGAGAGAAACTGTTTGTGCGTGTGCACGCATGTGCAGAAGTCGAGCTTTACGTGTAATTTTATACTAACCTGCATGTTTTATAATGTTGAACGTTCTCCCTTTCTTTACCTTCGTTATATCTGTTCAGCCATTTTTTGCTGTGTTTTCTGTATGTATTTGTTGTATTTTCCCACGCCTTTTGTAGCTAATTTGACTTTGAATCCACAGGAGATTTTTATTTTTTTTGCTATTGTTCCGAAAGAACTGATCTCCGGTTCGCTCAGCCAATCTGAAAAGCTGCCTTATATTTAAAGTGTTGTTTTGGCATGCCACTATTTTGCAAATCTAACCACAGGAACGTCATATATATGTATCCTTCTTGCTGAAAGTATTCCCATAATTCTTTTCAACAGTAGAAGGTTGAAAAACAAAACTGACAAGACACATTTTTCAAGCAAGCTGGTTTGAAATGCTAACAGTAGCTAACAATTTCGTTATTGTTCATCTTAATATTTATGTTTGTCTTTGTTCGTTCAAGTCATATATATTTGTTAGCTGGCTAATTGTGTGTGTGTGTATTTATATATGCGCAGCATATATAAATTACTAGCTAGGATAAGTTAGCTATTGAACTCTGTTGTTTGTGTGAACTGCATCGGCGGTCTAGATCGTCGTCCAAGTGAAACATGGTTCAGTTCATTACTGGTTTTAAGATGTTTTGAGCAAAAATGACATTGAACACTTTTATCACCACCAATTTAAAGTTTTGTTTTGTTTTTGTAGCTTCCCTAGAGTACGTTTGCTACAGTACTATAGATTGTCAACAATACAACTATAAAGAATACAAAACTATTTTTCATTGGAATCTAGCTACCAAAAATTATACAGTATGTCCTTTCTCCATGCAGAACAAAATCCATGTAGGTCGATTCCCAATGTGTGCATGGTTTAAATAGCTTAAATATGTTTAGTGTAAATGAGCCTGAAAATGTTAAAAGTAATGGAAAATGGCAGAGAAATTGATGTCCGTGATTTGTTTTTGGGGTGGTGGTGTATTGGAAAAACCTCATCTCAGGCGTCTACTTGAGAGGCAAGATCACACAAACGATTTGCATAAAATGAATGGGTTCCCAGAACTTTCCTATGTCTGTGCTTGCATAATGTTTGGATTTTAGTCGCTAACTCTGAATACAGCCCGTAGTTATTAACTGGTAGATTACAATAAAATTAGAGGCAACACAACCTGTATGAGAACCAACGAGATCGGCCAAAACACGCGTCAAATTTCTGACCAATCAAGAGACAGCTACACGTGCAAGCTATTCGGTGTTCTTTAAAATCATTGCCATCATACAAATGTAAACAAACTCGTGTGGAAACAACCGGGAGTCGGCCTGCGCTATAGATGACCTGAAAAAGAGCGCACATGGACAATACACTGGAATTTATGATTCTGAATGGAATATTTATGTTCTAATATTATGTATCCGTTCTATTGTGGACAGTTTTTCTTGTTGTGTGCACAATTAATACCTTCAAAATGAATTGATCTTGCTGGTGAGCATGACAGATCGGTTCAAAAGCTCTTGGATGACATGGGAGGACAACAGATCCCAGTTTTTCCCTCTTCCTTTTTGCTCTTGAGACTTACCTGTCGGTGTTTACGTGTCCACCATTTACAGACGGAACTAAGGCTGAGATGTTTTACACAGCCTATGAAATGTTTGAAGGACATAGACTGCGTAAGTCCACCTGCTGATCTCCAGCCCAGTGGTGGGCTTTCTCTTTGTCTCTCGACATCTGTACTGCATGTAACGATAGTCATTAGCATGAATTGACTAGCTCAAGTAATGACAGTGCAAGTTCAGTCAACCATACAAGCCCATATATAGGACGAGCAATAAAATATTAGAACATGCACATTAATATGAACTTGCACGTGATTTGCCTTGCATTCTGTACTAGTGTCAGTGTTGTTGTAAAAGAATTAATCAACACCTGACTAATCAGATTTGAGAGTTCAGGAGCACCTTGGTAAAAACACCATTTTTACCTTGTTCTCCAAGATAATGGACTTTGCTGACTTGCAGATGTTGTAATTACTTGAGCTTATTAAGCTTTTGGCTGTTATTGGCTGCATGATTCTGCCACGGAGATTCCTCTCTTTTGTTTACCAACATGTGAAGCATTTAACATAAGGTTGAATTTTATTGTAACATTTAAGCAGGGCGTCTTTGATGTAAAAACTTGAAGAGCTTGTAGATCATTAGAAGTAGTCGTAATGGGTTATTATAGGTTCACCGTTTTGTAGATACAAGGGGAAAAGGGGTTCGTAATATTTCCTACTTGGAATAGTCAATGCTACACTTGTAGGAACTATCGGTCTGCCTTGACTGGTAAAAACAGAGAGGAGTCTCCCGTACATTTGCTTGACAATGCTTCACACATAGAGGATGCAAAAATAGCACATCCACCATCTCCATCCACAGTTCACCATCATCTCCAAAGACCTTGGGTACACAAGCAGCACCCTGAGCTTGGCTGAAACTCTTTGAATACTCTGTTAAAACTGTTAAGAATCTCTTTTTTGAAGAACAAGAGAAAATCACCATTAACAGAAATCAGAATAAACACATTAGGATAGACTTTTAAAATGTAGATTTGGAATATGGTGAGTGTGTATATGCTAGTCGGAGAGAAACTGGTTTATTCTACAATAAATGTAAAAGTGCAACATGTATTTTGCACGTTAAATGTGCATGAAAAACAATAATGCTGTTCTCAAGTAGGCATCACTAAGAAGCACTGCAGCACAAGTGTCTTAACAAACCCACTGGCTGTCACAGAGCTTACACAGGCCCATAGTCCCACTCCTCCTCCTGTGAACGGTTTACTACTTTAGCTATGCCATGTTAGAATCCCAGCAGATGGGGTCTTAGGCTTGATGCCCGGCCATGCTGGCACAGATGGCAGTCTGGCAGCATGGACCTCTCCCTACCTGTCACTTCTCATCTGGGTCGTCTTCATTCAGCCTTGTTGGTCATCCAGATGTACACAAACCATCTGTTTACACAATTATCAACTGATTATGGAAGTAGTCACCATGTGAGGAATGGAAATAACTAAGAATTTCATTCAGTAGAAAACTTGTCCCAATCTTTCCCCAATCATCTTTACAATAAAAACAAGAATTCTCATCATTATTATCCTGTCTTCGATAAGTCTGTGGTTGTCAATCATAACCCACGTGTACAATGTTTTAATTTTTGATCTTGCTTGCAGTCAGGTATCTTTTATCCATTACAAAGATCAGAGTAAATACAACATTTGGAACTACAACAAAATTAACACCTGCCGTAGCTTTCAAACACTTCTAGGGTCAAGTGTGAATCATGGCTCATCACCTCGGATTTTATTGACTGGATATGACATCTCTACCGGTCTTGTATGAGATTAACTGGTCTTTACCCACTGTAGCTGGCGAGGTAACGAAGCCCACGGTCTCAATCCACCCAGCCGTCCTCACCCTTCAGCAGGGCCAACGTGCGGAGTTCCGCTGCACCGCCACTGGCAGCCCACCACCTTCAGTTGAGTGGACAGGTAAGGTGGACCCTAAGGTTGAAAATATAGAAATATTACAAGGGCAACTATAGAAGGACCTAGACATCATCTTCATTACCCAAGATGTTGTCTGTAGAGGTGTGTGGGGCAGTGGTTTCTTTGAGGAAGGAATGGGGTTGTTTGTGGTTCAGGGAAAGCTGCTTCTACTACAGGAAGGGGTGGGAAATATAAGAAAGTGGGGGGGGGGGGTAGATGTTGAGACCATTATCTAAAATTACATCAAGGTTCTTAGCTGTCTGGGTGATCATTGGGATTGAAACTTCCAGCATATGTGAGATCTTAGCCAGTGGGTAGATTATGTTGTATCTTGTCAAGGTTGAGGGTCAGATGGTCTCCACCTTTGGCCAAAGGGAAGGAAGATGGAGAAATGTGTGTTTCCAGTGTAGCTATAAGAGAAGCAATGAGATCTGATCACTCAGCCCGGGATTTACTGTACTGGAACAAGTGTGGACAAATACCTGCCCCCTCGGTGATCTCCTTTGCAAGACTGTTCGTCGATGAACTGAAATCTCTCCGTAGCACATGGAGTTCCTCATAATTAGCTGATTAGTTGAATTGTGTAATGGGAGCAGGGAAAACACTAAATTGTGAAGGGCGTGGGGTTCAGAGTTGGTAACCTGTGCTGTAGAACATTGGTGACTGTATGAATGTCTGGCCTGGCATCCAAGGGTTATTTAGTTGGAGATGTTAAGATTGTTAAGCTGTGTAATAATCAAGTTCCAAGGTTTGGAGCAAAAGTGGAAGGAGGAAACCAAGAATCTGGATGGCAACATTAGTGGTATTGAAGGTGGGCTGTTTAGGTAAAGGTGTACATGCATAAGATCGACGGAACTTGGTAGTAATGCATTGATTATACACTTCTGCTGTCCATTTAAAATTATGTGGATGACTGAAAAACTTCATAGACAGTTGATCATGGAGTACCCTGCTTCATAGGGAATTGTTCAGAAATTATGAAAGAACGAAGGAGGAGACAAATTTGCCCATAGGTGTGAACGTGGGTGTGAATGGTTGTTCGTCTCTGTGTTAGCCTGTGATAGATTGGTGTACCCCGCATCTCACCCGAAGACAGCTGGGATTGGCTCTGGCTTCTACCTGACCGATGAGCAGTACAGATAATGGAAGGATGATTTGGAGTATACAGTCTAAAGATTGTATCACTAAGAAGTGATCATTTGCATTGTAACTTTCAGGTCCGGCCAACCGTATCAGCAGCAGAGCCATCATCCGAGGTGGAGTTCTCACCTTCCCATTTGTGCAGCACTCTGATGAGGGCGAGTACACCTGCAGAGCACTCAACACACACGGAGAACATGCTGCTCGGGCGGTCCTCTACGTCTACAGTTCACCTGGTACAATAATCCAGATTAACTTTGGTTTTCCCAGACGTTATGTTTACTAATCTGTTGTCATGGTATTCATCATATGTGGATAGCTACGTCACATGTATTCTTATCTTGAGGAGCAGTCTAATTACTGAGACCTCAAAATAAACACAATATCTAAATGTACCTAAACAGAGCTTAGCATGTGTTTTGCTGTGTGTAATTAAATGCTCTTTTATCTTGTAGCGGGTGAGGTGGTGAAGCCCACAGTCACGATTCACCCATCAGTACTCAGAGTCCAACAGGGCACACATGCTGACTTCCGATGCACTGCCAGTGGCAACCCAACTCCTTCCATCGAATGGACAGGTAAGGTGTTGAAAAAACTAAGACTGAAAATTTTGTATCAACAAAGCTCTGTAACATGTCAATGGACATTAAATTGTAACTCACAGGAGGCCCAGGAAACCATATCAGTAGAAGCGCCATCATCAGAGGTGGGGTTCTCACCTTCCAATCTGTTGAACGCTCTGACGAGGGCGACTACACCTGCAGGGCCTTCAACACACATGGAGAACATGCAGCCCGGGCGGTCCTCTACGTCCAGAGTTCATCTGGTACTCAAATTGCAACTTGCACTCCAGCACTGGTTGAAAAACACAGGCCATCTAGCTTTTTTCCCCAAGTCTCATTCCTTTCAGATGGTCCACCAATTTGTCTTTTTCCAGCTCCCAGGACAGCTGAACCAGAGCTTGTGTATATATTAAACACTGTACTAATATTCTTACTGTGCTAATATGAAGTCGGAAGCTTTACTTGCCTTTGTGCGGTTGATAAAAACCTGAAGCCAAAGAATGAACATTAGAAACTGGCTCACCAATATTCTTTAGGGATGCACTTATTCCTCATGCCAGAAGACCACATGGTGACCAAATTTATTTAAACTTACTACTAGAGAAGAAGTTCTTTGTGCAGGATCAAGCAGCATGCAGTTTTTCCAAATGAAGTAAATACTTTTAGGTTAATTATGCTTCAACAAGCATGAAATTGTCCCTCTTTACAGTCTTTCCAAAGATTTAACTTTGGCACCAGATATTTTACCGCACTAGCAAATGGAAACACTTTATTCAAGCAAGCGCACAGTACATTAGGGGTGGACAAATCCTAAATTCATTAGTTAGCCCACAGGGAAATTAGCCCTGGTGTGTTTGCCCAGTCCCATGTTATGCTTGCTTGGAAGTCCAATTAACTAGGCTAAAAACATTTCTTTCTTTCCTGCATCTTACTAACTGCTTTTTGCTCACTATAGTTGTGACGAAGCCTACAGTGACGATCCACTCGCCCTCGCGACAGCAGGTTCAACAGGGCCAACGCGCCGAGTTACGCTGCAGTGCCACTGGCAACCCAGCACCTTCTATCGAGTGGACAGGTGAAGTGCTGGAAAAACCAACAGTTAATCAGTTAGAAAATCTAAATTGTATCTCTCAAACAAGATTACGTCATTTTAATTTAGTAATCAGAAGGTTTGTTCTTTTATTGGCTGAAAGCAGTAGAGGCAATATGGCGAAACAAATAATAACCGAGTTGTGGTTTGACAATGTATTTTCTATTTCAACTCCCAGGAGGTCCAGGCAATCGCATCAGTAGCAGCGCCATCATCCAAGGCGGGGTTCTCATCTTCCCTTCTGTGCAGCATTCAGACAAAGGCGAATACATTTGCAGAGCCTTCAACACGCATGGAGAACACGCTGCCCGGCTGGTCCTTGATGTCCTGAGTTCATCTGGTACAAGTTCCAACTAGATCATCAGCATTAATTATATAGGCCTCAAAATTTACAGCTCATTGTTTATGAACCTGATATGATGCACGCCGTCATCTTGGAGCATTCCTCACACGGTTCTTCGTCTGCTCTAGCTGACCCCGCTACGAAGCCCACAGTGACCATCCACCCACCGGTCATTACTATCCAGCAGGGCCAACGTGTGGAGTTCCGCTGCACCGCCACTGGCAACCCGGCTCCTTCACTCGAGTGGACAGGTACGATGGGGAGAAACTAACACTGAAAATTTGATCAAAGAACAAACAGTTATTGCTTGTAGACTTCTGGATTCTTCTGGAGTTGTGCCATGATTGCCATAATGTAACAAACTAATCAAGTTTGAACTACAGGAGGTCCAGGTAACCGTATCAGCAGCGCCGCCATCATCCAAGGTGGAATTCTCACCTTCCCTTCTGTTCAACGGTCTGATGAGGGCGACTACACCTGCAGAGCTGTGAACACACGCGGAGAACAGACAGCCCGGGCGGTCCTCTACGTCCACAGTATGTTTATTACAAATCCCATCTAGATTAATCCGGGTTCTCCGGTTTCTTCCCACAGTCCAAAGACATGCAGGTCTTTAACTACATTAGGTCAACTAGCTACTGTAAATTGTCCTTAGGTGTGAATGTGAGTGTGACTGGCTGTCTGTCTCCGTGTTAGCCTTGCGATAGATTGGTGCCATGTCTAGGTGTATATGTCAGCTGGGGTGTGTTGCCGGCATTGGTCCCACAATGAATACGCGGCATAGAAAGTGAATGGATGGATGGATGTAGTGAATAAAACATCTTGGGGGTGTGCTGTTATAGGAAAACAATCTATTTGAGGCAGAGTTACTGTAGTATTAGTTTCTGTTAACTATATTTATCCTGTTCAGTATGTATATATGAAATAACAATCACATTCACTTGATTTTAGGTGCCAGTCTGCCCCATGTGCAGGTGAGCCCGCAGCGCGTGCAGATTCATGAGGGTGAGACTTTACGCCTGTACTGCAGAGCTGGAGGCTCGCCCAGCCCGGGTCTGACCTGGAAAAAGAGAGGTGGAACGCTTCCTCCTCAGGTTAGACATTTATTTCCTCTACAGTATCTCCTGTTCTCTTTTTTCCTCTTTGTCTAGCATCTGCATCAACTCTGTTCGGTTATGCCGTTGGTCTTGCTTGGGTTTTGACAATCTCGTTTCTTTCCCTGTTTGTTTGTGGGTTTCTTTGTTTTGTTTTGTTCCATCCCTTGTCTTGACGTCTGTTCAGGCCATTCCCTCTCACGGTTTCCATCAGTTTAAGTCCAACAGTCTCGATGCGTTGCAGAGACGTATTGACCAGATGCAGGTCTGTCCATCTGTCTGCTGTCTGTCTCACACCAATCCATCCTCCATGCCTCACTTTGCTCACCTAGCTTGCTGTTTACTAAGCGCATGCTTTAACAAATAGACCAAAAATTTGTCACATTATGTATCATCTACTAACCAGACGCTTATATGAAGGTACGCGTACAGTCCCTTGCGTAAGTATTCACCCCCGCACCTTTCCACATTTTGTAGTGTTACATCCTGGAACTGAATGGGATTATATCCCATGGATCTACACAAAATATCCCATAATACGACCTATAATTCTCTGAATAATATCCCTACCTGCTTACTGACTAGGCCTCCTCTAGGCCAAAGTTGCGCCATATTTTTTCCATAATTTTGCCCTGGAAATGGGCTCCATGTTTGTTTAGGTATTTTCTTTAACTTCCAGGAATTTAACTTCTAGGAACAGATTTATTTATATTGAGAAACTTTAATTGCATGTAGGCGGACTCCATTTAACTAATTATCTGACTTCTAATGGTAACCAGTTGCTCCAGAACTAATCAATGTCTATTTTGTAGATTTACGACGTACTGTGTGATTGCAGTGTAGTCTGTTTTGGTTCCAGGTTGTAAGAAAAAATGTGGAAAATGTCAGGGGTTATAGGAAGGGGTGGGGGTGAATACTTATCCAAGGCATTTTATGAGTAAAAGTAGATTTTGCTTCCTTTAGGATAGAACAGGAAGCAATTTTTGGACACTAAATAGTGTATTGCTTTCACGTTTGTCTTATGCGCACTGCACAGCGTTAGCTTTTCCTAGGATTTGGGTGGATCCGCTGTGTGCTTTGAGAAACTGTGAATGCATCCAGATGCTCATTATGTTGAGTATCTGCACCTCACGCTTTAGCACCTCGCACTGCAAAATGTGGCCATCATCTGAAGCAGGAGAAAACTGACACCTTGTTTATACAGGAATAAACACTGTTATGAACATGATGTAGAATTACAGGCATGACATGTTCATCTGTATAATAAATGCATTGTCATTTTGTGGCAAACTAATTTGTCAGTTCGAGGTATAATCTAGACCGACTGGCGGTCCGGATCCAGACACGGTGAAGTATTTCAGTATGAAAAACACTGCAGCAGAGCCAATAAAAATAGGGAAAAACTGAACATGGTTCGGCAACTGCATTAACCATGGTGTTTACATTTTTAAAAATCTGTTGCAGTTTATTCAGTCACATGCGTTTGTGTAAATTATGTAGCTAGACCAGTTCAGGCTAAAATGATTGATTTCTTCTCGCAACTCTAACCATGCACAGCTCTAATGTCACTTTGTGAAAAGTCTAATCAACCCTATTAATAATTGCAACTAGTCATATTTACTGTTTAGTCAATAACTAGAGCCTAACACGTATGTCTTATGTAGTACATGAGCCATGTTAAGCGAAATCATCCTACAAATTAATAACTAATTAGACACACTAATCACAGTGCATATTGTGTCTTGTGAAAGTGCGTATTCCTGATCAGGTGATGCAAGGTAAGAGTGAGAGCAAATGTCACAATTGTAAATTGGTCGCAATAGAAAATGGATTGAAGGTGAAAATGAGATTTTTGAACGTTCATCGCCTTGTAATGACGTCATTTTCTCCTAAACCCGACTAGGCTCGAATGGAGCGCACTGACTACGGCACTTTGCTCATCCCCAACATGAAGATTTCCGACGCCGGAACATATCTATGTATAGGCACGAACGCCGTCGGCTCCTCCGAGGCTGTTATTGAAGTCACTGTGATTAAAGGTAAACTGAGCACATGACATTTTGTAGAATACGACAGTTTACTGAATAAAGTGCAATGGCATTCAGAATTATTGGTAAGATTGAATACAGAAGAAGAATTTAGCACATGCAAGGAGTCATATTTTAAGCTGTAGAATGCTGGGTTTAAAATTATTGGCACCCCCGTCATCCCTATCATGTATGACCGCCACCAGGCAAGATCTTATGAGAATTATTTATTTATTGATCTATTGTAAGGACAAAATTAAACTGAATTGAAAATTTGAAAAGTGGTGCTGTAAGTAGCTTTACCACCTCTACATTATCTGCTCATCATGTGGATGTCATCTGCAATTTCCTGTTTCCTTCTACTTCCCATGAAATCTACCTCTGCTAAATTGCCCCTAGGTGTGAATATGTGAACAAGGTGCCCTGTTCTGGACTGGGTGTATTCCCATCTCACTCCTCAATCCAAGAATTTTGTCAATAATTCTGAATTGCTACTAATATTTTATGATATCAGACAGGCCCTAAATGTTCCTGAATGCCTTTAAAAAATGGTTATTTAAATCATTTTTGCCTAAAATATATAAATTTGGTTCAGTGATTGAGAGTTGTGCAACCAAGCATAAATCGACCTGCTGCTGTAGATAAATAAAGCTAAGCCTGCTTGTACACGCCTAATTTGCTCAGGATGATGCAGATGTTCTAGATTAAAACGGATATGCTGTATTTAGGCAGTGTTTGTAGATTTTGCCACATCTGCTAGCAATTAATTTGCAATCGATGTGAAGGTGAAGAATTTATTAGCCATGTGTGTTTATTTTCAGCATGTCATCTGCAGTAATCTCAAAATTGTCTCAACTGAATGAATGGTGCCGATTCCAATAAAAGCCAGCTGTGATTTTATGTACATTGTAAAGTATATCTCAAAGGATGAAATACTTGCTTCTAGGTGAGACTGTCCCCTCTGATGTCACCATCCAAAGCACAACTAATACCGTGGTGCAGGGAGAGATGCTGGAACTGAACTGCGTCGTCCAAGGAAGCCCTCCACCTTCTGTCATATGGAGCAGAGCCAATGGCTTAGGCCTCTCCTCTAACCACCAGGTTAGTTCTGACCACAGAGGTCTCGTATTCAATTGGGTTTCTTCAGTTTAAGATGCTGTATGACTGTTATTGTAATTAGTATAAATGTGAACAATAGCAACAGCTTAAGAGCATCCGATTTGGTTTTGTTTTGGATGTGTTTTCAGAGCTTTTATTCAGACCTGACTTCATTTCTTAGGTTATCGGATCGAAGCTGCGTATTCTTAAGGCGTCTCTGGACGACTCTGGAGAGTACGTCTGCAGGGTGTACGGAGGCCCGACCACTCGCCAAGCAATCATCAACGTCTCCGTTACCTCCGAGGCTGTCCGTAAGCACCTCACTCTTCCAACGGCTCTCTATTTTAAGAACAGTTCTGGCGTGCATCGGTCTAGAGCACTATGACGAGGATTTTTACACAGGCAGCCGTTTCACATTTTCCAGCTCACATCCAGGCTCATAAAATACACATTTTCTCCAAAGCCAACACCTCTGTTAAGGTTAACCGGAATGTTATGAACTTCCAGACAGCCTCTGTTTTGCTCAAAAGAAAGGCCTCTTAATCCCTGAACTGCCTGGGGAGAGCCATACAAGGCATCAGTATTCATTAGATTTTTTTAAACACCTTTTTTTAGTTTATAAAGGCATTTAGAAAGCATGTTGGAGGAAGAAAGGAAGATATGATGCTTTCTCACTGGTTAGGATATGTCAGCAGCATGTACTGGAAAATGAAATCTATAAACTGCTTGAATTTACAGTCTGAAGCGGAAAAAAAATGTTACTTCCTCTGTATTACTGTGTCAGTGGAAAAACAATTGAAGCATACTTTGGTAAATAAAGTAGTATATAAAGTAAAAGCCTACTTTACAGATAAACACTTAATACAGGCTGCCTGGTGTTAACCTTCAGGAGAAGAAGGAACCATGGCACGTTAATCCAAGTGTATCCAAAGTAAACCGATGCACTTTTAAAAGCCGAGCGGTCACACCAAATATTGGTTTGGTTTAGTTTAGTACTGTTTACCATCGCACAGGTTGTAGAAATGTTTCATGTCATTACTTTTGAAGGCTTCAAGGTTTACACTTTGTGCTTAGCTTTCACAGTATTTTATATTATATCATGGGCAGTTGTGTAATGATTATTGTGCTCTGCTTGTGGAAAAGGTCACCAGAGCCCGATTATCTCCATCGAGCCTCACAGTGTAGTAGTGAATAAGGGCGAGTCAGCAAAATTCACTTGCCGATTACACACTGGAGAGCAGCCTGTCCGCCTGGAGTGGAAACTGTCTACTAATGAGCCTTTACAAGGTAAACGAGCAGCTTTTGCTTAAAGAATAAAACACGTCGGGGGCATCCTGTTTTTGGGAAATAATCAATGATAGGGTATGATGCAGTAACTGTGTTACTGTTACCCACCCAAAATTGCTTATTTTACAATAACAGCTTGCCATGAAGTATTCTGTTCCAATTATATCACAGCAATTTGATAACGATTTAAATTCTTATATTAATGGCAGAATGACGCATCATACGTCTGACACATTCGGCCCTTTGGACGCCCTAATACTGTGTGTGTTTCAGTTCTAAATGTTGTTAGTTAAATGTCATTGTTTTATTGCAGATAATGTGAATGTCAGTCCAAATGGTTCAATGATCAGCATTTCCAGTGCTCAGCCAGTAAACCAGGGTGCATACCGCTGTGTGGCCAGCAACCTGTACGGAGTCACGCACAGCATTGCATCTCTGATTGTCAAAGGTACGATAATGTAATCGTATTTCAACGTTTCAGAGGTTGTAAACATTTTCCAGATGGTGAAAAAGCATTAAAAGCATTTAAAATTTGGTTTAATGAAATAACACTACTCATCTGCATCTTTTGTAGTCCTGTTTTTGTGATGTTTTTTTATTTCATTTTACAGCTGCATTTATTGCACTTCAAAAAAAAAAAAAAAGACATCCTAGCAGGATAAAATGTTTTGAATGTAGTCGAAATGATCTAGTATTTCCTATTAGAAGATTACAAGACAACAAATCTGAGACTATTAAACCTATTGGAACTTATTCCAAAATGTCTTGTCAAGTAAAATTGTTGATAATTTCACTAGTATTAAGTTATTTTCTCCTCAAATTAAATTTTCAGGGGCGCAGTGGTTAGCACTGTCGCCTCACAGCAAGAAGGTCCTGGGTTCGATCCCCGGGTCACCCAGGGTGCCTTTCTGTG
>JAQQZR010000015.1:17162892-17191874 GCA_030068235.1 Notoglanidium macrostoma | reverse complement strand
CACTTTTTTGTTTACCACATAATTCAGTATATGCCGTACGTGTTGCTTCATAGTTTTGATGTATTCAGTAATGTTTTTAAAAAAGAAAAGAAAGAAAAACCTAGGGAAAAGGTTGACCGGTAGTGTATCTAATTTCAAAAACAACAAGAAAAAGCAGTTTTCCGTGGCATATCCTGTTTAGCGAATGAATGTGCTGTCTCATCCTTATGAGGTACAAGGTCCCGATGCTTGAGTCTGATCCTTCTGTGTGTTGTTTCTGTAGAGCGAGTGATGCCGTATTTCAGTCAGGAGCCTGTGTCCTACCTCAAGCTTCCCACCGTCAAAAACTCCTACAAAGCATTTAAGATTAAAATCACCTTTAGACCAGACAACGTGGACGGTAAGCTCCTGTCTTCGGAAGCCTATTCCGATTCAGCATTTGGCCTCGTTTGGTTTGAAATGTAATCAAATGCTTCATGTTCTGTTTGTAAACGCAACCTCTCTTCTGTTCTGCCCCGACTCTTACCGTTGCTACGAAGGTCTCATTTTGTATTCCGGTGAGTCCTCGTGCTTGAGTGTGAGCACACGTATACACATAGCTGGAGGGCGTCCTCTCGTGGGCGCCTCACTGTAGAGCGGCACTCGTTCACCTCCAGGCATGATGACAGTGTTCGAGGTCCCCCTGAGCGCATCCGTGCTTTATATGCTTCAGTGCACTGCCATGTAGGACCCTGCATGTTTTCTATGGTGAAGTGCAAAGAGCATTTAAGCCTCATCCTGAAATGTTCTTATTCCTCATTTATATTAATTAAAGAACAACATTTAATGTTGTGGAACATCCATGGCGCAAGGTTGGTCCTGTTATAAATACAGTGCATGCCATCCAGATGTGCCTGAAGTGCAGACTTTCAGCTTTAGTTCAAGGGGTTTAAAGCGGTAAAACAGGAGGCTTTACAACCTTGATGCGCTCGTGGCTTTTACGCCTCTCACCCCAGTTGGCTGAGTTATGCTGTGTGCCCTGGCATGCCGCTTGTGAAGGCACTGACTGGCATAAACCTCAGCACTACAGGACCGTACCTGAGCTTCCACTCACACACTCTGTCCCTCCCCTGCTGAGCCCCTGTGTCCACTGCCCCTCAGCATGGCTCTTCCCTTCCCAGCTTACTCAAAAACCCCACTACACTCTGCGTTCTCTGTTTACACACACCGATGCTTGTACTCCTCTAACACCTCTCTCACTTCATCAGGAATGATCCTGTTTAACGGGCAGAAGACGACCATGGGGGCCGATTTCATTTCTCTCGGGCTTGTTGGTGGCCGTCCTGAGTTCAGGTAGGTGTGAGACACGGTCCGTCAGTCTGAGCCTAATTCTTAGGACAGATTTTACTGAATCACACACACTCACCCAATCAACTAACTAGAATCAATTACCATTTGAATGAAGCAGCTTTGTCCCTGAAAGGAATGAAGCACTTACGTTTCTACCCGGAAGTTAATTAATTTCCTCAAACGGAAATCCTGCAGGGTTTTATTACTCGCCTACCAGAGCGCATTTTAACATTTTTTAAGTAAAGAAATGAACATGCTACTTTTATCCACTTATAGTTACATTTAATAGTATGCAACATCCATGAAAAAAAGTTATCGCTTACGTTATTTATAGCAGCAATGAACCAGCATTCCCCTTCGTGTTAAGTTAATAAGAGTAAAAAAAAGCAGCTCGTTATAGAGAAAGCACCAAAAAAAATAAATAAATAAAAATCTGTCCCGTTGAAAATTTACTGTTACAAAACACTGACACTGCAGACTCCTTCCATAAACGTTTTTTTCTTTAAATACTTATTCATTTGTTTCTTTGTCTGTATTGGTTATTATTAATGATTATTTCTGTGTGTTTATTAGTAGTTTTAATGCGTGTGCGTACAAGTTTCTCTGAATGAGTTGTTACTGTAGAAACAAAAGTATTAAAACGAGCGTATTCATGTCAACCTGAAATATATAAATGTTACTTTTCTTCTAAAACTGATAATATAATATTAACCCGACATCCTATTTGTCTTATTTGTCTGTTTACTTTGTTTTACACTGTATATTTTTTATCTGCTATGTTACTGGAGCTGGTTTTGATATCGGCATCAGGAGGAATGCTCTGTCTTGAAGAAAAATCTTGTTCTTGGACGATTATGCCCTCTCGGGATTATTCAGACCCGCTCGATTCCCAGTCGAAAAACAAAATCTAACATCTTTTTGCAGGTTCAAACTTAATATCTGATGTAGCACTGGTTCTTTTCATTTAGTAAATAAATGAAACGCTTGTTTGCTCATGCTCCGAAGGTTCGATGTGGGCTCCGGCATGGCCACCATCCGCTACCCGACTGCGATAAAGCTGGGCGAATTCCATACAGTGCAGCTTTACCGTAACGGCACACAAGGGTCCATCACAGTGGACCGTGAAGCTCCTATCAACGGCACCTCCCAGGTACGGCCGCTGCCATTTCACCAGTCACGCGCTTTCTGCTATGGCATTTGGTTGACTTATGACGCGTGGCAGAAAAAGTAGAAAACATCTGCTGCATCTGCGCAGGGCAAATTCCAAGGGCTGGATCTGAACGAGGAGCTGTTTGTAGGCGGCTATCCAAACTACAGCATGATCACCAAAACGGCAGAGCTCAAAAGCGGCTTCGTTGGTGAGGAAGAAGTCTGTTGTGTTTTGTTTATACATATTTCTGTTGAATACTGAAGCCTACAGTCATTTCAGTGTAACACCTCAGTCTGACCACATTGTCTCCATAACGCTTTTTAAGGCTGCATTAGTCAGCTGATTATCCAAGGGGATGAAGTTATTTTCAAGGATCTGGACAGAAGTTCGACCGGTGTGACTAACTGCCCCACCTGCAAGGATCACCCGTGTCAGGTTTGATCACATCGAAGATCTTCTGAACGATTACTTTAAACTCAGAAGTGACAGCCAGACAAGCTTTTATGAGAAATGTGTTCCGCTATTTTTTTTTTTTAACATAAACTTGACATCCTTTTATGATAGGTTAAGTTCAAATTATGGCCATTTGTACAGAATAAAGAGTTTTGGGGCATGTTGTTCCTGCAGAAGAATCACTTATGGCAGCATCTCGTAGCCCAAAGAAGTTGATTACTTTCTTACGCCAGAATGTCCCGAAAGTGTTTTATTCCTCTTAAGACATAGAAATTTAAGACTGTTTATCTGTTTACGGTTACATTTAATGTTGTGGAACATCCACGAAACAACTCTCTAGCAACTCCAGCCACTCATCTTTTCCCTTGAAGTTAATAAGACAAAAAAAAAAAAACAACCCAAACAAACAGTTTTTCATCTTACCACAAACTGTAAAGCTCTCCATCCTGACTAGTCTATGACTTGTAAAAGCCGACACTGGAGCTTCCTTCCAAAAACAAAAAAAAAAATAACCATCAGAAAACTTCACAATATCAACGTGAATTCGCTCAGTATGTAGAGTGATGCTATGAGTGATTCAGGAATCCTTTGAAATGTTTTGCGTACGTCGCTACACACTGAGGTTGTGTTTTGTGGTGCAGAATGGCGGAAGGTGTAAGGACTCGTCGACCAGTCTGTACAAGTGCAGCTGTGTGAGAGGATTCACCGGGAGCAACTGCCAGCACCTCTCATCCCAACACTGCCATCCAGGTAACACACACGAGCTACGATTATAATGTGGAACATTTCCAGTGTGATTGACGGACAGTGCAATAACACACTATTTGCTTAAAACATCAGGTAGAGGATGTCATAAAATGCAAGGATTAAGTTCTCACACACGAGCGCCTGAGCACGAGATCTCAGTCTGCTTCTAAAGCATTACATCAGTGCGGTTGAATTGCAGCGAGAAACAATTGGACTCTGAATCAGTGCAGCTGCAGGAAGTAGATCAGTTACGTATGCCTTGTATAATTTGTAAACTGCGCCAGAGCTGCATGTGTTATAGATATTTAGGCCAACGTACAAAAAGAGACAACAAACACTGGATGTGTCATGTAAATTATTTGAAACTAGTTATTTATATCATTTTCTAATCGTTTATTTAATGCCATGTTCTATGCACACTTGGTGAAGATTTGTTGTGTGTGCGTCATCCTCAGAGGCTTGTGGTCCTGATGCTACCTGCATTACCCGGCCCAGCGGTGAGGGCTACGACTGCCGCTGCCACCTTGGCAAATATGGAACCAAATGCATGGGCGGTAAGGGTTAATTGTTTGTTTCATTTATACACTCAGCGTATGGAAAGTCTGGCGAGATTCTTACTAACGTCCGCGCTGCGTCTTTAGGCACGCTGGTGACGACGCCGCTGTTTAACGGTGATGAGTCGTATATAGCGTACCCTCCTCTCACCAACATCCACAACGACCTGCGCATCGACGTGGAGTTCAAAGCCTCAGACGAAGACGGCTTGATGTTCTTCATTGGCGGGAAGAAGATGAAGGTGGAGGATTTTGTCGCTCTCTCACTTGTGGGCGGCCACGTGGAGTTTCGTTATGAGCTCGGCACAGGTGGGGTCCTGTTCTATAAAAGTCAAGGTTGGCTTTCCAGCTCCGTGTCTTAGCAAAGCGGCAAATTGTCGTCCAGCACCTCCGCTGTAGGTGGGGATTAATCTCGGGCACCTTCGTGTTTGTAGGCCAGGCAGTGCTGCGCAGTCAGGAGCAGGTGTCTACAGGTCAGTGGCACCGTGTGACAGCGGAGCGCTTCAACCAGGACGGCCTTCTGAAGCTGGACGACGAACCCGAGGTCAAGAGGTCATCTCCTGGGAAGGCCCAGGGCCTCAACGTCTACACGCCCATGTTCCTGGGTGGCGTGCCGACGAAGGACATCCTGCCCAAACCTGCCAACGTCAGCATGTTCTTTGAAGGCTGCATTGGAGAGGTCTATATTTGTGTCAAAAATTCAGCATTGCCTTCTGACCAGCAGTGAAATATTATTTCTCCTTTATAGAACATGCACATAACTTAACAAATTTGAACTCTTTTAGCTTTAAATTCGACTTTTTTTGGACTGCTTTTGTCTGCAGGTGTCTATCAATGGGAAGAAGATCGACCTGTCCTACACTTTCACAGAGAGCAGGGCCATCAGTCAGTGCGTTGACGCCAGCCCGTGTGACCGCAGGCCGTGTCAACACAGTGGCACCTGCATGTCCACCGCTGAGTACGAGTTTCAGTGCCTTTGCAGGGACGGCTATGAAGGTGAGCTCGCTGTACACGGACTCCTTTTCACAACCATGTTACAGAGAGAAGCTACGGGGTAATAAGGCAATCGTCCAATCCTTAATTATTATCTTTTCATCCCATGGCTTCTTCTTATTATTCTTCCAGGATCGATAAAATTTATAAGCTAACATTTTTAACGGAGGCACTTCATTCCAACTTTGTTTCATAGTTCTTGTTACTGGTTTGGCAGCTCTTATTTATCCCTCTATCTGTCCGGTTTTTTTTAACGGTAAAATATTCAAACTGCTCCCACGTTGTCAATTTTTGGAACGTGACCCGTCATATGAAATCAGACAGAAAAACAAAAAATTTACTCGCTATAAAAACCGCACTGCTCTCTTTCTCTCTATCTTTCTATTTTGAATATTTAATTTTCTGCTTTGAAGGCACTAGAATGTCCTTCAGGAAATGCAAATCGTAATTGTAATACTATTTGAATAAAGGTACCATTGAATTACTTCTATTTGAATTAAAATTGTACGCTTAAATACAAAAACATGGGGGAAAAAAACAAATGTCCACTACCAAAGGCTGTCTTTATTTAATGATATAAAAATTAAATAGTACATCATTTTTGCATACATTAGTGAAGAATAATTCACTTGAACAGAGTAATTACAATTTCAGGGATTCTATTAAATCAGCGCCATCAATTGCAATCAAATCGTTGAAACTAACAACACTGACAAAACATCTTTTACTCTTCCTGCAGTGAAGCCCACCTCATCTGTTAAAACCACTTATACATTGTGTGTTAGTTATCTTTCAAGGAAAAGATCCAGAGCTGAGGGTTTCATCTAAAAAACAAAAGAAACCTGATATAGAATCTAAAAAAGTAGAAGTAGGAAGTCGCAGATTATATGATTATTATTAAAAAAAAAAAGTCAAGAAGCGTTTTTAAATGTCACAAATTGCACCTCACCTTTGTGCTTATTAGGTACCAGTTCTAGGTGTACCGAATAAACTGATGACTATAGATTAGGAATTAAAAAGCCCCACAAATGTCACAAATTGAACCGAGCATGTTTCACTACTAATTTTATTATTTATAATTTATTATTTTTGCTGTGTGATTTTTATACCCTTATGAGGACCAAATGTTCGTACAAGGATAGTAAGATCTGACAATGTCCTTACAAAGGCCAAAATTTCCTCACAAGGAAAATAGCTTTGTTTTTGTTTTTTGCTTTTTCCAAACAAAAAGGGTTTGGTTTGGGTGCAGGTGTAAAATGAATTAGCTGCATTAACCGTTATGTGAATGGAAGGTCCTCGCAATGATAGTAAAACCTGTAAGTGTGTGTGTTACGGCTGCAGGAGACCGCTGTGAGGTGGTAAAGGACACCTGTCTGGACTCGTCCCAGTGTCACAATGGAGGCAGCTGTGTGAGTGGTCACTGTGTGTGTGCTGCCGGTTACACAGGTGTCTTCTGCAGAGAAGGTGAGTTCTGTCTCTCTCTTATCTAACACAATACCAAACTCTGTGTACATACTAGCCCATTAGGCCACCCCTGACCTAGATGTACTACTGATGGTGTTTTATGTTGCATTTAGAGGACCCTCTCACCTAGAAAGCTTGCTTATGATAGAACTAATAGAAACATGGTCTAGTGTGACGCTCCCAGCTAAGAGCCGTCACAGCTAAACCTGGTCGGCTGGTTGAAAATTAACCTATATATTCCAACGTTTAAAAAAAAACAACTTCTGATCGAATTGAAAGAAGACGCAGAGCTCCTAGAGGTAAACGCTCCTAACTTCAGTCCTAACGCCTAACTGTGTGTCTCACCCGTGCGCTCTCGTGGCTGTATCCTACACACACAGGGCAGGAAGTCATCGTCCCCGAGGCGCAGTGGAATTTGGAGGGCAGCGGGGTGAACGGTACAGTATCCGTCCTGTCTGCCTGAGTCGACACTAACCAGAAGAACTCTCTCCTCTAACACATCAAAACTGCCAACACAACAAAACCAGAGAAAAGCCACACATACACATCATTTTACATGTCCACAAACATGGCCAAACAGTTCTCCTAATCAGCTACATCGTCTTCATTTGTTAGCGCTGTTAGAGAAACGTCCATCAACGGTAACACTTAACACAGTTTTTGGAGTCATGTGAATTGAGCCCTAGAAAATTAAATAGTAAATATATATTCTAAACCCTAAAAATTATTTTTAGCAATTGTGAGCTGACTAAAGATGGTTTCAGGGCGGGTTTTTCTTTATATATATATAATATAATACGTTTTTAAGGTGCTTCCTTATTCTTCCATAAAATATCATCAACTTGATGGACATATCAGGAACCTCTGTGCTAATACTGCATCAGTAACATGAATGAAGTATTAGGTGATGTATTAATTAAGACGCCAAATAATGAGCACCATAAATGCTACGTTTATCCCGTCCGTAAGTTCAGTGATGCCTATAATGACCGATATATTAACCTTAATAAAAAATCTTTTAGATGATTCGGAAGTGAGACTGAAATTTTTAATATTTACACCTGGAGACCAGAGTTCAATAAGTTATCAACGTTTTACTAAAATGTCATTTAAATGTTGTCATAAAAATTTTGCGGACTTATTTTTAAACCCTGGATTAAATAAACATTCGTCAAATCACTGAAATTTAAGTGTAAATATTACACCAGTATTTGCACTGGGAAAGTTACATGCATTCAGAGTTGAGTTACACACACATATTGCTAATTCTCCAAGTGCGCTGTTTATGCAGTTATCCAAATCACCTACTTGTAGTTCACCCCTTCGAGGTTGCCAGGTATTTCTTTAGTAGGCGCTTCCAAAATGTTTCCCGTTAAGGTCTAAAACACTGAATTTAAATACAAGTCCTTGCCTTTATCATTGTAAAAAAAAAAAAAAGTAAGGGATAGAAAACGTGGACTGAATAAGATAACGGCTTTTAAAAAGAAAAACGTATATTAAAAGAATTCAATATAATTGAATTAATTGTTATTTAGTTCGTTAGCATTACTTACATTTTATCAGTTCTAAGTTTAAGGTTTTTAATGTTAATTAATGCAGTAAATACATATTTTTTTTTAATGTAAATCATTCCCATACATGCAAGGACACTTGTATGCATTCCGTGTTCATTTATTATATTTTGCAGTTGCCACTTTCAAATGTAGTAGTGATCAAGCGTATTGAGTTTAAGGATTGTAGGATTCCCCTTTTCGTGTCTCATTCCGGTCAGTAACAGTACAACATTTTTTTGCTCCCATTCCTCCAGCTAAATACATCATCCTCATGATCCGTTACTAACTACTAAACATCAACCACTAAATAAAACAGGTGAGTTTAATGCCAGAGACGTGGTGAAGGACAAAAAGCATAAAGAGGTTTTGGTAAGCATTCATCTGCTTCGAACATCGACTTCGGAGTATCGGGAGAATGTGTTTGTGAGAAATGCCTGCTCTTGTGATCATCACCGTGTTTGTTGTTTATTCTGTTTCGTGTCATAAATGTCATCCTAACTATTTCCTTTTCTCTTGTGCAAATTTAAACTGTTTTGTCTTGCTACGTGCTCCTCCTTGTTGCCGATTAATCAGAGTCGGAAAGTTTGTTCAGGCGTATGGACATAAATATGACCCGCTAACAACGTACAACATGCAAGCACAATACTTAACATATTCTAATTCAAAACAAAGTGAACGATCTAACAAATAACACCAAATGAGCCTATCAGACGTAAGAATGGGTCATTCCTTGTATGCTGCATCGCTTAGACGTAATAAAAAGAAAAGAAAACGCACATTTGTTGGGCACTTAACCTGACTATCCAGTATATTATATAATTTATGTAAGGAATGATCAACATGAAATGGAGTTACTGTTACCATCCCTAAGTTGATTATTTTCCTGTACCCACATGTGCTGATTTTTCTTTCATGATTACAATTTTTATGCGTTCAAATTTTTTTTTTTCTATTTGTGTTCATTGTTGCAGAAAGAATTTGAAACAAGCTAAGCCCTGTTATCACTTCTATACAACAGATATAAGCAATCTCTCCTTCACCAGCTTCACTTTTCTTTTCTTTTGAAGTTAATAAGACTAAAAACGCAGCTCCAGTGTCCAAAGAACCTGTGATTTGATTTGCAGCCATTGCAGCACCTTAAGACCAGTCACTATTGACTATTAGTCAACAGCGCTGCAATAGAAATACATTTCTAATTCATTCTTCTAGTTAAATGACTGATGCCAAAACATTTACATGTAGGTAATGTGTTTATTTCACTCCTATTAGGCAGGACAGGGTGGATGCAGGGGTGATTAGTGAATTTATCAGTTTATTATAATTTCCTAGATACTTTTTGAGAATTTCCCAGCTACACAATTGCGCTTTCTGACCATGCAGCATGCAGTTAGAGTAGCATGTTATCCATAATTGTACTACCAGATGAGGATGGGTTCCCGATTGAATCTGGTTCCTCTCAAGGTTTCTTCCTCATGATGTTTCAGGGAGTTTTTCCTTGCCACTGTTGCATCTGGTTTGCTCATTAGTGATGACGTTACAAATACAATTAAATTCAAGCTGCTTTGTGATCATTTCCATTGTTAAAAGCACTATTCCGATCAAATTGAATTGAAATATAGTGGCTAGATTATCTATTGCATCTGTGAAATTAGTCATTGTGGTAGAAACAAATTGGTTTACCTTGACCATATGCAGTAATTAAATAGGAGTAATATCACATATTTAATTGAGTTCCTGTATAATATTTCTTAAACAGATGGAACGTGTATGAATGCAACATAGGGAGCGTCGTAAAATGTCATGAAACATAATTTTTTTAAAATGAAGACGTGAGTGATAGGACTTTGATGGAAAAGTTTATGTATGAAGGGTAGATTGGTTTAATTTTTTAAGGCAAAAGAGTGGAAATTAGAATTGAGGGGGCAAACATGAAAAAAAGGGAAAATGAGAATTAATTTCCTTTATTTTACGTAAGAAAAATTTTAAGCTAATTTATTAATTTTAAAGACATTTAGAGTATTTTTTTTATTTTATTTCGGGATTTTTAAAAAAAATACAGGCTATATGATTAATAAAATTTATTTGCTGGTTTGTTAATATGAACCAGTTTACCTCAGGGAAAGATACAAGGAATGACCCAAGTGCTCTCATAGTGCACATAAATCAATAACAATCTGTCAGTGGTAATTTACAGATCATTAAAAATGCCTTCATTTTCATACTCATTTTCCCCCATGTTTCACCGTTTCTGTTCAATAACTGATCTTTGGGTTGTTCCATGGACATCCAAAGGGTGGCAGCGCAGCAGAAGTGTCGCTTGGTGTCCTCTTGCGCTGTGTTACATCTGAACCTTGTGCTTCTGTCGCAGATTCCCCAATCCAATACGCTGCGTATTTCCATGATGACGGCTACCTCAGCCTTCCCAAACCCATGTTCCCACGCAGGTCAGGAGCTCGGAGCAATTTGTGTAGTCAAAAAGGTTCAAGTTTTTTTATTTGAAATTCATATTAAAAACATTTTTATTTATTTTAAATTTCAGTACTCCTGAGTCACCTGAGACCATTGAGCTGGAGATAAACACACTCTCGACGGACGGCCTCATTCTGTGGCAGGGGGTGGTAGGTTCTGAAAGATATCTCACTGTACACACGCAGTCAACGCGATAAACACACCCTTTGTATCTAAACAAGAACCCTCATCCACCTGCACATACTCAAACAAAAAATTAAAAGAGGTAGATATAAAGGTGCCTTAGAGGATATTCATAAAGGACATAATAGAACTGATTAAACAAGGACCAATCTTTTAGTAAACTTGTGTATAAACGTCTTTTCTTTCCAGCAAATGTTCGGTAACGCTGATTTTCTTCGGACACACGTTTACGTGGTTTCGTGCAATTCAAGGCACAGCTGATTCGCATTTAGTCGCACCCACAAAACTCCGTAAAAGGTAAAGCTTGCAGAGATCCGAAAACAACAAAACGACAACGAAATCACAAAAAAGCACAAGCGCAAGGTGTCCGAGGTGTTCTGGATTGCTTTCTTTCAAGTCACCGGCATGAACTGATTGAGTTTCATAACACTTTCATTCGTGAAAAGTGAAATAAATAAATAATTTAAACCTGACAGTGTAAACCTTATATAAATGTTTATATTCTACCTCATTGCAATGTTGAGTACATACTTCTTCAGATTCAAAGCTAATAAAATCTTTCAGAAATAAAGACCTGGTCAGGAAATTTGTGATCATTTTTGGCCTCAGACGTGCTTTTCACTTCTAATAATTAAAATGTACAATATACTGATTACCCCAAGGCATCCAGTTCGGAAATGTCCTGTGTTAGTTATATTGTGCAAAGGATGACCAATTTCCTAGCTATTCATCTTAGAGCTGTATAATGTAGAAGCTTGGCAGACTGGCTTAACAATCAGTCACAAACTGACCTCTTATGATATTTAATCTACGTCTTCATTGACGTTTTATAACCCGAGCCTGTATTTTAACAGCATGTGACACATTGAGCTGTTAGCATTTCCCACTCACTCTAACTTCTGCATTTCTGGGATTTATAACAAAGTGGATGGAGATCATAAGCTCATTGACTCACTGTGTGTGTGTGTGTGTGTGTGTGTGTGTGTGTGTGTGTGTGTGTGTGTGTGTGAATGCTTGAATACACTGCATGTTACTTGCTGCACTAACACACCACAAACGTTCTCCTCAGGAGCCCGCAGCAGCCCTGAGCCTGCACAAGTCGCATGCTCACAGCAAGCCGTCGGCTCTCCGTAAGCAGACACATAAACAAGTACGTTCTTCCACCTGCTTACTTCGGATGCCATAATGAATAAAGTTGCAGGTGGTTGATCTTTGCAAAAACGTCCAACTATAAATATCATCTTGAAATGTTTTGTGGTTGTTGTATAACACAGCAGCTCTGATAGGGTCAAATGACTATGATGTATGCAACGTTGTGTTTTATTGCTTACTTATAACCTATCAGGTAGAAACTGACCACATTGTTGACACATGAGCACAGATTCTTTGCTCTGAATATGTAGTCCCACCTCTAAAGAAACAAATTATGTCCAAAAAATTGCCATTAGAGTCCGTAATAAGCATGTTTTGAATATAATGGTGGTGATCTCGCAGTAGAGTGAAACGTGGCAAGCCAAAATCGACAAATGATAGACAAATGAAAGTCTCAGCACAGATGATTGAAACATAAATTGTAGACCAACTATGACTACTGTAACATGCAGGTTAATAAGGTAGCGAACAACTGTGTAAAGCTTTATTATTGTCAATTAAAAAAATTGTAGACAGCGTCCAATGCCGGGGTCAAAAGACAGACAAGCATGCAAGTGGTGTAATCCATAATCAACAACAATCAAGGATGAAAACCAGGAAATCATGGAATTAGAAAACTCAAACATGATTTGGACTTAACATTACAAAAGACACAACAATCAAATTAAACAAGCATGAACACAAAACAGGTGGACACAATAAGATAACAAGCCAGACATGACAGGGGTTCAGACAGGACTCAAAACATTTAAAAATGATTATTTTGTCAACATTATTAGCATTTACACAGTAATGAACATCCTTATATATTTTTGAGCATTTGTGCATCATTCCCCGCTTTGAAAGCATGCTGTGAAAGCTGAAACACTAAAAAACCTCATTAATGTTGGTATGTTAATACATCATTGTGTTAACAAACATCTATGAAACTTTGACACAACCGTTAATATACATGCTACTAATTATATGTGTGATGTGAATTGTTCAGAGTGACCTTGTGACCTGCCTCCAGGGTGACAGCTGGAGAGAGAGGATAAAAATGTTTCATTCTGCACTGTAAAACTCTTTACAGGAATCACGGGAGCAAGGAAAGGGCAAGGATTTCATAAGCCTTGGTTTACAAAATGGACACCTGGTGTTCAGGTGAGCCACTGCATCGTTCAGTTATATTGGAGATGACCAGACAGGCACAAGTGTCTGTTGTAGGATTATACTGTGTATTACTTAGCTCATACTATAAGCAGGTATGTGTTATTAAACAGTATTATTCCACAGCGCTGTTGAATTCTTTATTCTATATATATATATATATATATTTGGCCAGAAGTTGTAATCACTGGCAAATTGCTGTAGTATGATAGGAATAAAATACACACTGGGCTTACTGTTATTGGAAAATATTGGAATCACACCAATCCATCATTGATTGTTTTGTCAAGTACAAAAATAAAACTTTGCCTTCACGTCTTTGCCCCATAGTTACCAGCTGGGCAGCGGGGAGGCAGAAATCCTCTCAAAGGAACGCATTAATGATGGACATTGGCACAGAATCACTACAGTCAGGTACCTTTTCTTTTTACATTTACATTTATTCACTTAGCAGGTTCCATATTTTGTACTTTTAATAATAGCATATTAGTATCTTCAAAACTACTCTCTCTTTGAGACAAGGGCAAAACTTTTTTTTCTGTTGCTTAATTATTAGTTCCTGATTTTCTGGACAATATTATTAGCCTCATGGTGATTACTCTATGTGACATGATTGCACTAACCAAGATTAAGCCTGGATTAAATCTGAGCTTCTTTGTTAGTTCAAGTGCATTATTCTAAATCTTATTGTAATGTGCATATTCGCATTTGAGCCACCATTTTATTCTGGTTTTAGTCTTACAGTAAACGTTTAACTTTAATCACTGAGCATTACAAAAGCATGAAAAGATTTCCTGCAAAGATACTCAGACCCAACAGGCAAATTAAACAAAAGAAAACACAAAACAGGTGGACACAATAAGGTAACAAGCCAAGGACATGACGGGATGAGACAAAACCAAAACAAATACACATGGCAAAACAAACAAAACACATGGAGAAAATGTTTTTCTTCGTTATTTTATATTACAGTTGAAACTGAATACCTGAAACTGAGGCGGTTTGAATGTTCAAAATGGCAGCATTTTGAATATAAATTAAATTTGTACAAAATGTCCCCTATGAGAAAGCTAGTTTTACTCAGAAGGGGGAAAAACGTATTGCTCATTATTGATCTCAACAATGACTGATGTTGGGATTGGTGAATTATATGAATTATATTGATGAGGTATTAACCTGTGCTTAAGGTTTTAATCAATTGTTGATTTGTTAGGTCATGTTTTATATAAGTTGTGCATGGTAATGAATAGTTGCTCAAATCGGTGTATGTTTTGTTTTGTTGTGAGCAGGACAGGAAGGCAGGGCTACATCCAGGTAGATGGCAGGACTGCTGAGCATGGACAGTCCCCCGGCACGAGTGTCATGGTAAACACCAAGGGCAGCATCTACCTGGGTATGGATCTCTTTCCATTGCTAGATCTCCTAATACATGTTACTGTAATGTGATTCTAATTGTCATTATATTGCTGTGACTTGGATCATGCCTCTTAATAAAAAAACATTGTGTTATTTTACACAAAAACCAAGAGTTCAAATGACTCTATTAAAGGTGACTGAAAATACAAAAATTATTAAAAACGGATGATGTGGATGGACAACACACCAAAATCAGGAATTAAAAAAAATCATTAAAAACAAGCTCCCAGATGGGACGCGTTCAGAATATGTCAGTCTAGCCAATCGTGGGTGTCTTTTACCTCATGTATGTGGAAGATGGTGGATAGCACTTTCCTCCAGTTCAATAAGATGTGGGTGTCTGGCTTCACATGTCTTAAAGGAAGCATGTGCTAGCCTTCACCCTCTCCAGTTTGTAGCTGTCGTATGATGGCTGGTTGGTGGGAATTGCCAGGTGACCGAATTGAGGAGAAAAGTGGTCCCTTATTCCTAAAATAAGAATAGCCTACTTATAGTCTGCTTATAGTCCATAGTCTCTTATAGAATGCTGATTTAATTACTTAATGGAGGTTTCACGTGCCGAGATTTTTGTATAATTTGGATGATTCTTTGGTGCATGTGCTTTACAGTATTCAAATTATACAATTAAGTAATGAGTTAACGCTATTATTTAAATAAATCTGCTCATATCTGTCAAATATCTATCCTTATTCAAATGTCTAACCTAATTCAGGACTATTAAATGTAGAGATCTGGTAAGCTCGCTGCATTGCTCGCTGCAATGCTGTGACAAGCATGTGACAAGTGTTATTGCCTCATAAAATTTAGGACCCAATCAGGGTTGAGTATGCAAATGAAAGTCATGCAACACCAGTCAGACTATGGAGGACTTTTTCCTGTCTTTTAGTGGCATTTTAGTGGAACCCAATCAATTGGTTGTTTAATAATAAATTAAAAGTTTTAAATAAATTATATGTTAAATTTATGTGTGTATGTGCATACTTGTTGTGTCCATGGTGACAGGTGGAGCTCCAAACATGGCCGCTCTCACCGGTGGGAAGTTCTCTTCAGGCATCACGGGTTGCGTGAAGAACCTGTCTCTGCTTAACACCCGGCCGGGAGCACAGCCGTCGCAGCCCATCGACCTGCAGCTCCACTCTGAAGACGGGAAAAACGTACGGCGTTGCACATCGTAGGCAAAGACACTGCAGCGCCACATAGAGACTGAGAACATACACACATACCGCAGGAGAGACACGGATCTCAGACACCTACAGGACTGCAGATGCATTTCACTTGCATTTTAACCTACACACACATACACACACGCATACAATACAATACAAGAGACTGTTCTCACACACGTACAGGATTGCAAATACCTTTCACCTCCATTTTAACCTCCATACACACACTTACAGCAAGAGATGTACAGGGTTCTCAGATACAGCCAAAGTGTTTTTGCTTTGTGTTTAACCTACACACTCACACACACTCTTGGTGCCTTACTGCTGCCAAAAATCTTTTTTTTTTTTTTTTTTACTCTTTGCTGCATAAACCAAAAGAAAAAGAGTGAACACACTACATCTTTATCCAAAGTGTTGTACAATGAAGGATGATTAACATGGGATATCAGTTTACATAGTCCTGCAGTAACTTTCTTTTTTAGCCATGATTTTAAAAAAAGGAGAAATAGCGAGAGAGAATATCTACAAAAAAATAATACATGATATGCCTTCACTGATGGCTCAGATCCTATCTGGTCAGAACAGATGTTTTTACAGCACTGAATTTTTATTTATATGCATATGAATATATGGATCTATATTAAATATTTGTGTTGGGAAGGATGCTAATTAACCCTAGCCTGTTTTTCCTCAAGTTGATTCTAGGTCCTAATAATGTGTGTCTGAAGCTTGTGCGCTGAGCTGTGTTTAATACTTGAAGACTCCGCGGCCTTTCGTTTCCTCTCTGTTCTCTCTGAGACGGCTTAGACACTTCTAGAACACAGGGACGGGGTTTCTGTACACTGGGAAGGTCCTAGCTCCAAATACACTCCACATCTCAGGTGACGATGAACCAAAAGACAAGAGAAGCGTCAGATGCTGAAACGGGCGACCTTTTTTTTTTTTTTGGGAGATTTTTTTATACGCAGTTTATATTTAAGAGAAACCATCAACCTTCCATACGTTAACCTCTAAATTACTGGTGTATATGAAAAACCCAATGGTGCTAAACACACTACAAGCACATACTCTTCTGTCTTCTGCCAATGACTTGCCTCTGTGTTGCTAATGTAACATGTATTGTAAGTAGCAAAAACCACAAGTTTGCAATAAAAGTATTTTTGCTTAATGCCAAGCTAGAGCTGAAGAGCTGAAACGGTATTTCTTTGTTCTGGAGATTGGAGTGTTATCACAAAGTTGGAAGCACACAACTGTATAGGATGTCTTTATATGCTGTAGAATTACAACTTGCCTTTCCTGGAACTACGAGGCCCAAACCTGTTCCAGAATAACGCCCCGTTCACAAAGCGAACCCCATGATTTGCCATGGTTGCAGTAGAAGAACTTGAATGTCCTGCACAGAACCCTGATCTAAACCCCACTGAACGCCCTTGGGATGAACTGGAATGCCGGCTGCGCCCCAGACGGTCTTGCCCGACATCAGCGCCTGACCTCACTAATGCAAGAGGAGTTTTACGATTACGTCAGGGATGCCGTGGCACTGGATGCTGCCCAAACAGATGCCTTAAACTCATTTGTTAGCTAGATAATTATGTCTATTATGGGCAGCTCCTTAGTAATAATGTTAGCTAGCTAGTTTCTTGATGTTGGTTTTAAGTATGTTTGTAAAAGCAATCTAAATTAGGCATCATTTGGCATGGACAGGTATCTGATTCTATAGCCAACAGCACACATTCTAGAAATTTCTTTTTGGCTTGCTTCAAAAATCGCTATAGGCTCCTGCTTTGCTTTTGCAACCAGGAAGTTGTGTGGCAGTCTGAGAAATCCTGTCGGATGTCATTCTGGTTCAAATCTAACAAACAGCCAATAATGACAAAGGATGTGATTTCTGCCAAAATTGGGTATTTCTCCATGTAAGATACATTGACACCTCTGTTTTTCTGAACCCAAAGCTAGATTTCACCAAAATGACATGGAAATGTTTGTATTTACTTGCTAAAGCTTGCCAAGGCTTGCATATCTTCCTGCAAAGATCATGTTGGGTGAGGAACCAGCTTAACCAATGCAGTTTTGAAATCAGTTTGTCTTATATTGATTAATCGAGTTGGTGTATAACTAAAATTAAACTGACACTAACATGCCATGGTGAAACTGACATATATTTATTCGATTCAATTTGTAATCAGATACTGCTTATATTTTTGGAAGTAACAAGAAATGCAATGAAAAATAGTTCAGGTCTGAAAGATCATGTGCGATGCATTTATCTTTTATTTATGACAATGCTGACTGCCCGCATTTCTACCTCTGAGATTTCTACCTCCACAGCTTTCTAGTGTTTCGGATGGCATAGTAATAGGGCATGTTTATATCCGAAAACAAATACAGATATGAATATGTGGAGCACTAAACGCATACGGATACAAATACAGATAATGGCTTTGCATTACGTTCCTAGGAGAAGGGTTTTACGTTCAAAGCCCCAACAATATTTTCACATTGTAAACACTGCCTTCTGTTTCACCCTTCACTCTTCTTTCAAATAGTTGTTTTCTGTGGACAAACTATTCTTTTTTCCCCCTCAAAACTGTTTCCCTTTTATCTTGTCATATATGAGGAGTCGACCTGAGAAACTGCCTCTCCTAAGCTACGCCATACAGTAGGTTACATAACATAAACATAAACAAAGCAAAAACAATGAATTGGAAGTGCAAAGTTTATAGAATACTGTATTCTAGATGCTAGGCAAAGTATTTAGTCTGTTAATCCCATTATCATCCTTTACTAATCCCCTTTATTTGTAAATATAATTACACCCAAACTACAGTATGGATTATAGGCATTGTACTTTGATACCAAATGTGGAAGTTCATGTCCGCCAAAGAATTATTACATGGATTGCACACTGTCTCAGACCTGTGACTGTGCTGTCCTCTGGAGATTAAGCAACTGGATTTAGTGTGGTTGGCTAAACTTGTTTAGCCCAGGATCATATGACTAATCTCATCATATTGATAGGTTTTTCTCTGTGTCTGATTGCTCAATACAGAAACATTCTCGTATAATATCTCTCATTTCTCACATTACATCTGCAAATGTCAGCCAAGGTTAAATTAAAGACTTGTATGCTTGTTTGCAGTGTAAAGTTTCATGATATGTTAAATGTGACCACCCAGTCTATACAAACTAAACAGTATTACATAACATTTACATTTACAGTATTTGGGAGATGTCCTTATCCAGACATAAGTGCATTGAAGTGTTTATCAGTAAATAAATTCTGATACTGGTTCACTAGGACCTGAGCTAAAAATACCATCATGCTAAAGGTTTTTTGTTTTTTTTAAAGTGAAGAATAAATAAAGTGCTAGTCCAAGTACTTCCAAGACACCCAGTGACTCAGCTGTTCAGACATCTAGGGGAAGTTAATTCCACCATCTAGGTGCCAAAACGGAGAAGAGTTTAGATGCATGTCTTCTTGTACCTTGAGAAATGATGGAACCATTCAAGCAGTGCTGGAGGATCTGAGGGAGCTCGGTGCAGTGCGGGGTGTGATCAGACGTAGGAGGGCGCTGGTCCATTTGTGGCTTTGTAGGCAAGCATGAACCTGATGCAGTCAGCTACAGGAAGCCAATGGAGGAAGCGTAGCAATGGGGTGGTGTGGGACAACTTGGGAAGGTTGAAAACGAGTTGTGCTGCTGCATTCTGGATCAGTTTATGTGGTTGAATGATGCTCAGAGGCGGACCTGCTTGGAATGCGTTACAGTAGTCTAGTCTTGAGATGACAAGGGACTGAACAAGTGCCTGAGTGGCCTGTGTGGAAAGAAATGGACGGATCCTTCTGATGTTGAAGAAGAGAAATTGACATGAGTGAAAAATATTAGCAATATGAGAGGAAAAAGACAGTTGATTGTCCATAGTTATCCCAAGGACACCTGCAGTGACTGAAGGAGAGGTCAAAGAGTTGTCTAGGGAGATCACAAAATCCTGATGTGAGGATGAATCCGCTGGGATGAATGGGAGTTCAGTTTTGCTGGGGTTTTTAGGGTAGGCTGGGGAGTTTTAGCTGATGAGCTGCCATCCATGATGAGATATCTGCCAGACATACAGAGATCCGGGCGGAAACATTAATGTCTGAGGGAGGAAAGGAGAGGATTAGTTGAGTGTCGTATGCCCATATGAGGATATTACCTCACCAAGAGATCTAGTATAGAGGGAAAACAGAAGAGGACCAAGTACTGAGCCCTGACGGACACCACATAACAGGAATATAGTTATGTAACTTAATTCTTGAAGTAATGTACAGATTTAAGTATTGTTCAATTCATGTCAAAGCAGGAAAGCTCTTCAGTGAGCAAGATTCAAGATTAATAAACAAGGAGAAATGACGGAGACAATGAAGATTCCTAATCTGGGATCTGGGATCCTTTCTCATAACTACAGGTTTATTTAGGCTTTCAGCAAAGCTCACTTCATTTCAGAGGCATATTTTACAGTTAATGCTATCTCTACTAGTCAGTCATTTATTGGTGTCATTCATTCATTTGTTAATTCATTTATTCATCTTTGGTTCATCTTATCCTAGGCAGCCTATCCAAGGACCACTGAATGTGCTAATTCAGCCTTAATAACTACCTAGTCAGGGCAAGAGTGGTATAAATTAGGCTACAGCTTTGTGTTTTGGGAAATAGCACCAACTAAATTCAACTGAAGACATTATGGGAAGGTACAAACAAAAATAATAATCTCAAGTTGATTAGTCATTATGGACTCAAGTGATGTGTGAATTCTGGCTTTAACAGTTCCTCAACTTCAGCTACATCACACTAACAGTGCTGGCTTTTCTAGCCCTGTTTCCATCCATTATCTAGATCACTTATCCATCAGGGTCGTGGGCAAGCTGGACCCAAAACCAGCTGACTTTGGGCAAGAGGTGGGGTACACCCTGGGCAGGTTACAATCGATCACAGCACTAACACAGCGACAGACAACCATCCACATTCACGTTCACTCCAATGGGCAATTTAGAGTAGCCAGTTGAGCTAATCTGCATGTCTTTGGGCAGAAACCAGAGTGTTCAGAGGAAACCCATTCAGGTATGGGGATAACATGCAACCTCAGCACCGAAAGGCCCCCGTTGGCTGGCAGGTTCAAACTCAGAACCTCCTTGCTGTGAGGCGAAAGTGCTAAACAGTGGTAACCATGCCAACAAGGGTTCTTAGGCATTGCATTACACCTCAATACACGTTCATACTCTCATTCACAAAGCTAATTTAGGCAATTTAGTAGGCAGCATGGTGGTGTAGCGGTTAGCACTTCTGCTTCACTTCAAGAAGGTCCTGGGTTTGCTCCCTGGATCAACCAAAGGTGACTTTCTGTGTGGAGTTTGCCTTTAGAGGATTAGGTCAACTGCTCCTAGGCGTGAGAGTGAATGGTTGTTCGTCTGTGTTAGTCCTGCAATAAATGGGTGACCTGTCCAGGGTGTACCCTGCCTTGCACCCAATGTCAGCTGGGATTGACACCAGCTTACCTACGACCTGCAACAGAAAATGAATAAATGAATGAGTAGCCAATCCACAGACATATTTTTTGAGAGATGAGGTGGCAGGAAACTGAAGAACCCAGTGGGAATTGTTAGGAGTTGTCAGGCAGCACTGCTTTGTTGGTTGTATTGATGACATTTTGTGAAATGTCTATTCATACATCATCTGGAACTGCTTTATTAGTGTCACAGTGTATCTGGAGCCTATCCCAAGAACACTGGGAGCAATACATGAATACACTGCCAAGGCTTCGCACACAAACACTCACACAGGGGGAATTTAGAATAGCCAGTCCATTTGTAGGTGGAAGGAAACTGGGAAATCAGACAGATGCAAACAAGAGAAAAGCTACAACTCCATATAGACAGTCACCCAAGTGTAGGATTGAACCCTGGATCCTGGATTTGTGAGGCAGAAACACTGTGAGGTTCCAACATGATGTTTATTATTATTAGTTGCAGTATTGTTTGAAATTTCTTATAGCAAAACATGAAGGTAAAACAAATTCTGATTATCTTTTGACACCACAATGCAACCTATGGGTTTGTGTACATCTGTATAAATACAGATTCCTGTTCACAAAAGAAGTGATCATAAACTTCATATCCATATGCTTCCATTCTAGAGGTGGCCATTTTTCTAACTGTTATGTTAACGTGAGTGAGATTTGCTAATGAAAGTTCGGCAAACTGCAGAGATGTTGTGGGATTTTTAGCCAAACTATCTGCAGTGAAATTCATCTGTCCATCACAAACCTATTTTTTATTTTGCTCACTTACTTGGTGACGATTGTATCTGGGTTGACATGCTGAGTGTCACTGTGTAAAGATTGCCAAATTCAGTGCTTAAGCAACAATGATTGGACTGCTGAAATGGAGAAAAGTGGTGTCTGGATTTGCAACCTGCCTGGCAAAAAAAAAAAAAATCTGCGATGCTTTTTATAGTTTCACATTTGACCTTCCACAGCTACACTGTTGTACTTTATAGATTTGTGCCTACAAGAGTTTCATTGGTCTCAGACTCCAGACTTTGGGAGACCTTACACCGTAAGGAACAAACTATCATCACTAGTTTTTGGGTATTTCCCCATGCTGATAGTGCATATTTTATAGGTTTGGTAACTCTAGGAGCTAAGAAAAAACACCACACATTTGTGATTTTAATGTGAAATGTCTTTGGCAATGAGTCCTATTAGAGGACATTCTTTATTTTTCATAATATGTAAAAATTTATACCAAATTAACAGTCCACCCCCCCACCCCCCACCCCCCCATTTCATCCCCAATTTAGTCTTTTGCCAATTCCAACCCACTAGCCAGCTCTCATATCACATGACAGCTACTGGGGAGGGTGAGTACTACCATGTGCTTCAGTCTAGACACATGAAACCTGCTACTGCACCTTTTCAAATTGCTTTTCATGCTGTGTCACAGGGCAGCATTACACATGGAGGAAAGCACTAACCACCATCTTTTGCATACGTGAGTTTATAAATGCTCCCACTTGTTTAGGCTTGTGCCAAAATTTTATATATGAATAGCTTCATTTCATTTTGTCATTATCTATTCCACACTTACTTGAGTTCTGCAAAAGAAAGTTTGTTTATTATCACAGCAGTTTATCAGCTTCTCAGTAAGGTCTTGTGCCATACATGACAAAGTTTTCCATAACATTATTTGTGGTATCCAGCTCAACATAAGGGAACTGTTCAATTGAGAGATAAGGACAGATTTCTGAATTTTGTTTGTGTGTTACATAACTTCTCATAACAAGACCTGTTCACAGAAATCACTCTGTAGTGAGAATAGTTTCCCTTGTGAATACAAAAATTCTGAAACAATTTTATTAACATTCTTTATGGTATTTCTACAATATATAATATAATTGATGGTTACCTCTTTTTTCACTTTTTACATGCTGGGTGTGTCTGTAGTTCTTGAGTGAGCATTCATCAGTGGGATTACATGACATTTTGAGGAAAGTGTCTTAATTCTATGCAGTGAGGTGGCTGTGCAGGGCCTTGGTCCTCCAGGGCTTCCTCCAAGCAAGTATCTTTGTAAATACAGTGTTTATACTACAATAATTATCCAGTAGTTTTATGTCCTTATTATGTATTTTCTATTGTCCCTAGCATAAGATCATGCACAAAAAGGGTGACTAAGAATTACCATGCAGTGGAGCAACATTTCAATCCCACAGTGTTCTTGAAAGCCAAAACTTCCTCCCCCGTGCACTAAACAAAAGCCACTGTATTACTAGAGTACAAAGATCATGGTTCAGATATTTCATTGAGACTGCAATATCTGCGATTTATTGTCCTTTAATTTAAAGGATACTTAATTTGTCTCACTGAAAATCTTTGCTGGTTCAATTGAGAATGTGCATCAACTGAGAGACTAGCCAGCAGCCATCACACACTAATTTTCCCCACAGTGCCAAATGAAGTCACCTTGAGTTAATTTAGCATGCAAGTCAGCACCCTAACACCATAACATTCCTGTATTACCTCAGCCGACAGCTGATTTAACTAATAAACATTTTATTACTAGAATACTTTTCTATTTTTGTGAAAGAAGGGAATGCAATTACACTGATTGGCTCTAATGTATAATCTTCATAATAGTCATTATTTATTAATACACATGGTTCAGATTGTTGGGCTACTAAACACACTGACCTACATGTCTGCAGAGGGCAAGGTTTAAGTCTGATCATCATATAATCAATATCATAACCCAGACATAACCCAGTCATAAATAATTTTGCATGTAGATCTGCATGAAATGGTATAGTCAAACTATAAACCAATATAGTCATGATTGCACTGTAACCATACTCTGGTTATAATTCCAACATTATGATAAAACCTGTATAGTCATATTTCCACACTAGACCTAATTCCACACAATAGTCAAATTTCCACAGTAATCATAACCCCACAATAGTCATAATTCTTGCATACTATAGTTGTGTTTCCACCATAGTCATAACCCCAATATAGTCATATTTGCACTATTAAAATCTCAATATAGTCATAATTGCACTTTCATCATAACTCTACTAAGGTCATAACTCTAATATAATCATATCTACAAGATCTGTCTTAACTCCACTATTTCCATTTCAATTAAATCGTATTTATATATCACCCCATAGGATCTTTACAGAAATTCAGATCCCCAATTAGCAAGATAAAAAACATCTCCTTGAGATGACCCGAAGACAAAACTGAGGAACCAGAAGCAAAGAATATATAGCGGGAATTAAATGATTTTGCAGATGGCTACCCTATCCCGTACTTAAAGCAGTGAGGGTCAAACAAGACAGAAGATTGGCTTTATGCCCAGCCCTGCTGAAAAAGCTTCCTGGCTTCCAACTGCCAGTACACAGGCCAAGCTTGTCAAGATGACAAGCATTCTTACTACACTGTTAAAAAAATTAAGGGAACACTTAATCATCACAGTAGAACACGAAGCCAGTTAAACTTCTGGGATATCGATCTGTCCAGTTAGGTAGCATAAGGGATTGTGAATCAATTTCACCTGCTTTGGAGCAATTGAAAGCAACAACATGCGAACAGGCGGGGCAACAGCAAGACATCCCCCAAAAAGGGAATGGCTTTGCAGGTGACAACAGATCATTCCTCTCTCCTTATCCTTCCTGACTGATGTTTCTCTGAAGTTTGCATTTTGTTAGTGCCCTTGTCACAACTGCTAGTATGAGACAGTACCTGCAGCCCATTCAGGTTGCAAAGGTAGACCAGATGCTCCAGGATGGCAATCCATACATGCCGTCTCAAGGTTTGCTGTGTCTTCCAGAACAGTCTCAAGAGCGTGGAAAGGATACCAGGAAACTTGCCTTTACATGAGGAGAGCTGGACAGGGCTGTAGAAGGGCAACAACCCAGCAGCAGGACTGGTATCTACATTTTGGTACGAGGAGGAACGGAAGAAACACAGCTAGAGCTCTACAAAATGACCTTCTGCAGGCCACTCGTTTGCATGTTTCTGACCAAACTGTCAGGCTCCTTGAGGGTGGCGTGAGGGCCCGACATCCTCTTGTGGTACCAGTGCTCACAGCCCAGCACCATGCAGCTCGATTGGCATTCTCCAGAGAACACCAGAATTGGCAGGTTCACCATTGGCATCCTGTTCTCTTCACAAATTAGTGCATGTTCATGTAGAGCAGATGTGACAGATGTGAAAGAATCTGGAGACACCATGGCGAACATTATGCTGCCTGCAACATCATCCAGCATGACCAGTTTGGAGGTGGGTCAGTGACAGTTTGGGGAGGCAAATACTTGGAAGGTCACACAGACCTCCATGTGCTTTGACTGCTGTTAGGCACTGGGATGAAATCCTCAGACCCATTGTCAGACCTTACGCAGTGGCCAGAGTGTGTAGGCAGTTCTAGGATGACGATGGTTTTGATGCCAGTGACTGATCCAATCAAGAACCTCTGGAACATTATGTATAGGTGCATTCAACAGTGCTAGGTAGTGCCACAGACTGTCCAGGAGCTCTCTGATACCCTGATAAAGGTCTGGGAAGAGATCCCCAAGGACACCATCCATCTCATCAGGAGCATGCCTAGATGTTGTCAGGAGTACATACAGGCACGTGGAGGCCATACACACTACTGAGTCAAATAATGAGTTGACATGAAAATGATGCAAGTTGGATCAGTCTGTGATTTCAGTTTTTTACTTTGATTTTTGATGCGATTTTGAATCCAGCCTTCAGTGGCTTAATGACTTTGGTTTAAACTGACCATTCTTACATCATTTTGTTCTCAATGAATTACACAATGTACAGTATATTAATAAAGATTCTCAACTTGAATATTTAATTCATCAAGATCTGATGTGTTATTTAAGTGTGCCCTTCATTTTTTTGAGCAGTGAACATGAATTTGCATTAATAGCAGTAATTCATAAGCTTTTTCCTGGTTCTGAGCAGGCAAAGATAGTTTACCTAGTCCAGTTTGTGTCTTGGCAGCTTGTTTGGATTGTTCAGGGAGTGGCTGTATGCTATTGCAGATGATTAAAGATGATCAGTGAAGATGATCTTTAACCAATTAAGATGATCATGATTTAAAAGCTGATGCATACAAAGAAGAGCAATTTAAAAGCAACTGAACAAGATGTTATTGGAGTTGTCCTTAGCTTTGATCAGCCATTGCTACCAGCTGACCCTGGAATCAACTGCTTTTGGTATCTATGTGCGATCATCCACAACAATCTTTCTACTCGAGCAACAAATGTTAGCGCAACAGGCAGAGCTTTATAAATTCTTTGTCCTGATTGGTTGAATGTTGGTGCCGCGTGTCGTTTGTATTTTTCCACCTTGTGTCTGAGCAGGTTTGTTTTTGCCAGCATATGAAGAGAATTTCACCAAATATTACAAAGTGTACTGGTTCATTTTCATTCCTCCATTGTTTAAGGTTAAAATATCATATCATTTCTACAGTAAACCCTTTGAAACCTGTACAAAATATTCTAGTCAACTTCCTGATGCTGCATTAAGATTTTTTTAAAATTTGTATTGGTTTGCTCATAAGAGAATTATGTTTTTGTTTTGGATAATGTTTCACATAGCTACTTTTGTACCAGCAGAGATAGTCAGGATAATAAAGGCTGTTTTATATGTCTTAGTGTCATGTCATCACTGCCACCTGCTTCTCTGCCCCAGTGCTCCATGGAACAGGTTTCCTAACAGTCTCAGTGGCCTCCAAACATGGCCGCTGTTGACTGCAACTCCCGGCACCCCTCTGCACTTCCCCGCTCATAGTTCCCTGATTATTAATTGAGTTAATAACTTAATTGATTTATTGATTAATAACTTTGAGTTTAGTTTGTTTCACAGTCACGCTATTTAAGTTCCTTTGTTTCATTAGTTTGTTTGTGAAACGTTAACAAGTATTCATAGTTGTTGCCAAGCCTTGATCATCTTGACTTTCTGTTTTTTTTATCTAAAATTTCCCTGCTTTTTATATCTGCTGCCTGTCTGCTTACCTGAAATTTAGGAAGTTTTACACCTTGAGGCATGTTGAGTGAAATGGTTTTTGCAGATGGCCTGCTACCGTGTTCCTCAAGCAATAAGTGAAAAACAACTAGAAATGGATTATAATATAAGTAGAAAATATAACCTGGATGCACAAGTGTGCACACCCTTTTATAAGGAGTCATATGACTGTGTCCAGACCCAAAATCACATTCAAACACATGTTTAAAAGCAATTATTATAAGCTGTCACCAATGAAGTGATTCAGATTAACCCCAAATAAAGACCAGCTGTTTCAGTAGGATTTTCTGTTCATTTTTTTGGTTTCATCTCACTGCTGAAACCATGGTCTGCAAAGAGCTTACAAAGCATGTATGGTATCCCACTGTTGAAAGATATCAATCAGGAGTGGGGGACAAAAGAATTTCCAAAACATTAGCTGTACCATGAACACAGTAAAGGCCAGGAAGTGGACTGATGAAAAAACTGATGAAAGGACAAGAAAAAAATTTATCAGGGTGTCTGCCAGGAGACCTATGGCAACATTAAAGAAACTGCAGGACTATCTGGCACAAACTAGTCACTCACTACATGTGACAACAATCTCTCATATTTCTCACATACCTGGGCTATGGGGTAGGGTGGCTAAACAGAAGCACTTTCTTATGAAAAAACAAACATACAAGTCCACATAAATCACCCCAAACCATGTGGGGAAAATGTGTTATCGTTTGACAAGATCTGGGTAGATCTTTTTGATCACAATTGATAAGAAATGGCACAACAACAAAACAGCTTATCACCCAAAGAACACCATTCCTATGGTGAAGCATGGTGGTGGCAGCATCATGCTTTGGGGCTGCTTCTCTTTAGCAGAGACTGGGGCTCTAGTCAAGATAGAGAACCATGGATAGCTCCAAATACCAAACTATTTTGTCCCAAAATCTGTAGGCCTATGAGGAAACATTTCACCTTCCAGCATGATAATGACATAAAGTACAAATCCAAGTCAATGGAATGGCTTCGGAAGAAAGAGATCAACAGAATAGAATGGCTGAGTCAGAGCCCAGATGTAAATCCTTTTGAATTTGAATTTGAAGAGGGCTGTGCACATGTGATGGATATCCACACGCAATGTGATAGTTTGATCATTTTTCCAAGAAAGACTGCAACAAAATTGCCAAATCACAGGTCTGAGTTGGTAAACTCTTATTTAAAGACACTGAATGTTTTATTACAAGCAAAATATGCTTTAACCAAACCTTTTTTCTTTATCTTTTTTAAAACATCTCAATTTGCTTCTGACTTGAATTTTGTTGGTTGTTGCAATAGCACATTAAAGATGGACAAACATCAGACATGATTGTTTCTTTGGGTTTTTTTTTTTTGTCATGACACAAAACCTGCAGTTTGAACATGGATGTGTAGACTTGTAGCCAGATGTGCATTTAGATGAATAATTCATGCTCAATAATTTGAGCTTGCTGAAAAGAACTTCCATTTCTTTTCAGATAACAGATATATTAATAAAGCAAATAAAGTTAATGCATAGTAAATAAGCCATGCATAAGTGTCTAAATTGGACTGAATAAACAGCAAGGTCATATATTATATTATATTATATTATATTATATTATATTATATTATATTATATTATATTATATTATATTATATTATA
>JAQQZR010000015.1:17147499-17160494 GCA_030068235.1 Notoglanidium macrostoma | reverse complement strand
CCTCTCGCCCGAAGATGCTGGGATTGGCTCCAGCTTCCCCGCCACCCAGACGGATAAAGCGCTATAGATAATGGATGTATTATATTATATTATATTATATTATATTATATACAGTACTGTGCAAATGTCTTTAAGTCCAATTTTTAAGTCCAAATTTTGCCATAGATATATATATTTTTTAATTCTGCATTACTGAGTCAGTACACAAACACTTTACATTTCCAAACATTACCAAACTTTTCCAAAAATTTTTTTTATATATGAACAATAATTGTATGTCAGTAAAGAAAGCAACATAGCAACATACTATGTAAGAGACTCCTTTTCAGACAAAAAAAACATAATGAAAGCTCCTGGGTTTTGCATGCAAAAAGAAGAAGCAAATGCAACAAGGTCTCCAGTAGAACTGTAGCAGATTCTCCAAGATGCCCAATAAAACTCTCCTTATCAAGCTGCAGAAACTGTACCTGGGGTTACTGTTTAGGAATTAAAAGCAGAGGGTCATCACACCAAATATATATATTTTTTAGTTTATTACTGTTTAATGCGCATTATGTTTTTCTTTTAAGCAGAAAGATTTCATTTGATTATTTTTGATATTTGATAATATCTCTGCACGTGCCTTTTGCACAGTCCTTTAAAATAAAATGTCACCATGTGACATCACCACAACAAAAACAAACAGGCATCAAGCAAACACTCTCTTAGTGGCACTTAAGGTGTTGCACATGACTAGCGTTGGGGCATCAGTATATAGGCTCGCTTTGCCGTTGTTTTCCTATTAATGAGAGCGCGTCTTTCATCCATTGTGACCTCAGCGTCCGAACCAGGAGCTGTAACGCTCGAAGCTCTAAATTCAAATTGGTCGAACTTTGACCCCGTTTGCCGCTGATATTTCCGAGTGTGACCAATGATTTTACAACCTGACGTCCTAGAACATGGACTGGAAAATTTATTTAAAGGTTTAAATATCGTGAATGAATCTAAAGATCCCATCAAAGTCAAAGGACAAACTGGAGAAGCTTATACTGTGTATGTGGTTTTTCAAAGTTGTATGACACCACTAAAATAGAATAACAAAAAATGAAAAATAAATAATAATAATAATAAAAAATAAAAAAAACGATGAATGACGCAGTTTTTTCTTTTCTTTTGTTTAAAAAGCCTTTTTTTCTATTGTTGGACTTTGCAGAACATGTATCTCAGCAAGGTTCTTGAGAGAGTAAGCACTTGAGGTTCTGTCTTTGCCTTATTTCTATGAAGTGCGCTACGTTTTAAAAAAGCGCTCCCGTCTGACCGCTAGTACTCTGAAAGCCGTCTTAGAAAAATCTAGAAAAACCCCTGGCGTCATTTCCGGTGGAATATTCCAGCGAATGGTGGTCTGGCATTAACAAGTGTCGCGCTGAATTCGTGAATGCCCTTGTTTCTGACAGGTGATGGGAGCACGGCTACTGACAATTGCACACTAAGGCTCTTTTTGGTTATTGAGGAAACAGTTGCACCTTGTTTAAAAAAGGATATTTCTTGGCTGAAGAAATAAAGTCCACTTGGAGAGGCGACAGAAACCAGTGTTTATTTTGTTTTTAAAAGTCTGATTAGCATCCTTGCATGTTCTTACCGGTAAGTTTGAAAAAAGAAAGCCTGAATTAAAACAATGCTAGTTTTGCTCTCTCTCTCTCTCTCTCTCTCTCTCTCTCTCTCTCTCTCTCTTTCTCTCTCTCGCCCTCTCGCTCTCTAAATGGCAATTGTAATTTAAGACGTGTTTTAGTTTTGGCTTGCATTTTATTTGGCTTCAGGTCATATTTGTAAGTAGGTGTGAGGGAATTATGTAGCCTAATATAATATATATTATAATATATATAATATTGTTGTGAATATAATGTGATTTGGAATCTTCGAGGAAGCAGACAGACAGGCAGACAGACAGACAGGTTAGTGGCTGTGGTCCTGAGGAGAGAGCACTTAGCTGTAGGCTGTTTTCACTATATCCCAGCATTTCAAAGAAATAATTAAATAAACAGATGTTTCCATTCAAGTTCACCTTCTCTTTTTACTCATGTGGAATTGTTAAAACATTCAGTCTGCCCTCATGTTTGTGTAACGTTTAGCCTGTACTGTGGAATGGTATGTAGCCTAAGACACGAAATAATAGCCTGCTGGTTTACTGTCCTTCAGTGAAGGTGTTGCGTGGTTACAGTTATGGCGAAAGGGGGCGCGAGACCTCAGCACGCGCTCCGCTATCTGTTACGTAATCAAACGCAGGGACGCGCGCTTCCAAGAGCGTGCGCAGTGTAGCGGCCGCGCCGTCGTTCTCTTCAGCCGTTTAAGTCAAGTGTAAAGTTAAACCCAAATAAAATAAAATAAATCACAGTGCTCTGGCTGATTAAGAGCACTGTAGCTGATGATTAGCATTTAAGGCGAAGACACCACAGGTGAATTTTGTAAAGCTATGAATATAGCTGAAATTCTTAGCATTCGTATTTTTGCTTTGCAACTTTTAAAAAATGGCTTTGTTTATTCAAATGAAGCTTCATCTAATTGCAGAAATGTGCATCCATCCTTTATCTATACCACTTTGTGGGTCACAGGGAAACTGGAGCCAATCCCTGCTGACATTAGGGAAGAGGCAGGGTACACAGGGTACAACCTGGGCAGGTCACCAATCTATGACAGGGCTAACACATGGACTAACAACCATTCACACTCACTTTCACAGGTCTAGAGTAGCCAGTTGACCTAATCTCATTTGGAATATGGGAGGAAATTCAGAGGAAACCCATGCAGGCATGGGGAGTACATGCAAACTCTGTACAAACAGGATTTGAAAACGGAACCTCTTGCTGTAAGGCAACAGAGATAATCACGGCACCATGGTATTGCCCCATGTACTTTATAAAATCAAAAATATTTGAATGGTTCTTTAAAGAGAGACTGACATAAATTTGTTGGACTATCACTTCTTCATGAAAATACCATGCAAGGTTATAAAGCTGTAAATATCTCAAAAGGTCATTTCAAAACAGGCATTTTTGGTTCTGAACAAAGAAAAAATATATACTGAGAAAAACTAATTTAAAAATAAACTGCGTGATTAGGCCCACACATATTTCCACCATAGTAGGTAAGTGTGGTTTATTAAAATCAAACTGTACATATAACTTACTAATGCCTTTATGTAAAAAAACAACAACAACAACATGCTTTCTAGTGATGTATGTCATTATGTGATTGGGCAAAGTGGGTAGAGCTTAAGTCTTTTTCAGAGAATTTTAGTGCTGAGTGCTGATATTTATATTAATATGGCATAAAGAGGAGATTTATTAAAAAAAAAAGAAAGAAAGAAAAAAAAGATTGTGACCACAAATATAATTTCTGCCTACATATATGAGAACGTATGGAGAAACTCTGACCATGAAAATTTTCCTCCTGGGGAATATAACACCAAGTACATTCATAAAGAAGGTTTGGGACCTGATGAAAAAGGCAAGGGGAGTGGATCAAAAAATATAACATCTTAAACATCAAGGTAATCTATTAACCACCAAACAAGATAACCTGCTAGTCTGACTTTTATTTCACACATTAAATCATTAAGAATTAGGTGTTTCAGAGCACTGTATATTATAAAAGTCTTGGCAAAAACCAAATGGGGGCAGAGTGCTTTGTCCTTCTGCACCTTTACAGAGTGCTGATTAGATCTCAATTGGACTACAGGAGCACAGTCTACAGATCTTCAAGTAAAGACATACATTCAGATGCCGGATACTGTCCATTATCAAGGGCTAAGAGTGGCTTTGGGAGCATTCCAGAACTCTCCCATACATAATCTTATAGAAGCAAACGAACCCTTGCTTCAGAAAAGGCCCCTGAAATTAGCCCTTCCGTATGCAATCAAACTCAAAGCAGACCAAGGTAATCTAGCTTACGCTGCAGTTTTCCAGTCCCAGCACCTGCAGTTATATGAGGCCAGACCTAAGTACATTAGTCCTTTCAGAGATTGTAAACCCCACCTGGAGAATCTAAACATTGATTTGAACAACTTAACACTGATAGGTTACTGCGCCATTCCCCCATGGAATTTGAGAAGACCTAATATCATCATGGAATTGAGCCTTAAGAATAAAGCAATGACACACCCAAATATGTTCTAGCAGCAATTCTTAGACATAAGATGCCGGTTCCCTTCCTATAGACCCCACAAATACGGATGGCTCTGAAGTGGATAATCATGTATCTGTGGCAATAGTGACTGTACACAATCACCAAGGACTGCTCATCCCAGGAGAAAGTTTGATATTTAGATCTGAGACCCATGTGCTTCTTTTAGCACTGGAATATATAGAAAATACCAAACAACAGCACTCTAATTTTTACAGACTCAAGATCATACCTTCAAGCACTTGAATCTCTAAAGACTGATTAAACTATGATTGTATGTATTTTAAACAAACTAGAACTTTTGCAAAGTCAGAATTTGAATATAGTCTTCTGCTAGGTTCCAGGCCATTCTGTCCTCGCAGGTAATGAGCAGGCAGATAGTCCTGCCAGAAGCGCTCTTACTGAAGAAGTTACTGAATGCCCAATCCCAGCCTCAGACCTCAGACCTGTACTGGCCATTTATACTTCGCGATATAAACACTACCATCAATAAGAGACTCTCATTTTCCTTCCAAATCAGACATGATCAGGTGGTGTAAACCAGGTGCTTCACTGGCCATTCAAGCCTCACCCATAGCTTTTTATTAAAGGGGGAAGAACAACCATCATGCCATTTCTGCAGAACATTCCTGTCAATAACACATTTGTGAAACTAGCCACAAAACTGTTTGTATACACAGTTTAGTACAAAGTAATACAGATATATTACTAACCTTTGCCCCATTTTTTTTAATTTTCCCCCAATTTTATCCCCCGACACATGGCACTACCAACTAGGGTGGGTGAGGGTGCTTCCTCCGAGGCACGTGAAGCCAGTCAGCCACTTCTTTTCAAACTGAAAATTATGGCGTAACACACTCTTTAAAAAAATGCTATCCGCCCCCTTCTGTACACACAAACACCCGTGATTGGCTGGTGTCGCTGTGAGTGACTGGGGAGAGAGAGTAAGCCACCCCTCCCTCCCTGAGAGGGCAAGCCAATTTTGCTCTCTAGAACTCCCAGAGACGGATGGCTATGGCATCACCAAGGTTCAAACTTGCAACCGCCTGCTGAGAGGGCAAATGCTTTTCTGTTGCACCACTAGATAAATAGCTAACCAGAAGTTGTTATAGTGAATTAATTGGGTCAACCCAAAAGTTTCAACTGTTTAGCTGATTGTTTGAGGTTATGATTCAGAATTCCAAAATAGTCCTACATTGCAGAAGCTAAACAGTTGAAAATTTTGGGTTGACACAATTGGGTGTTCCAACAGGACAATGATCCCAAACACATCAAAGCTGGTTGTGGAATAGATAAAGCCTGACCTCAACCCTATTAAAAAAATGTGAACTGTGCTTAAAAGTTGGGTCCATGCCAGGAAACCAACAAATTTAATTTAACATTGCTAATTCTCCGAAGTGTCAAATATGGATCCAGAATTGTACCACAAGCTTGTGGATGACTACCAAAAGCATCCACTTTGTTAAACCATGCCTAAAAGTTGGTTCAGTGTTCTTGAGGTTGAATGCCTCACCTTTACTACTCCCAACATGCCTGTGGTCATTGTGGCCAATCTTTGTCTCATCTGCCCATAAAACTTTAAGGTGCCCATTTTGGAGCAGGGACTTCTTTCTTGGACGGCAACCTCTCAGTCCATGGCAATTTAAAAGTTGCTTGACTGTCGACAGTGACACTGTGTTCTAGCAGCTTCCAGGTCAATTTCCTCTCAGCTGAGGATAAGAGTTTGTGTCTTCTGCCAGACCTTGGAAAAATGGCTGCACCTCCCGGTAACTTGTACACCGTACAAATTCCCATAAATGTTTACAGTAATTTACTGGCAGCTTGGGTTGCACTGTACAATTTACAGTAAAAAGCTGTATATTTACACTTATGGTAAAGTGCTGGGGTGGCACGGTGGTGCAGTGGTTAGCACTGTCGCCTCACAGCAAGAAGGTTGACCCAGGGTGCCTTTCTGTGCGGTGTTTGCATGTTCTCGGCATGCGTGCGTGTGTGCGTGGGTTTCCTCCGGGTGCTCTGGTTTCCTCCGGGTGCTCCGGTTTCCTCCCACGGTCCAAAGACATGCAGATTAGGTCAGCTGGCTACTCTAAATTGTCCATAGGTGTGAATGCGAGCTTGTGTGGTTGTTTGTCTGTGTTGGACTGGCGACCTGCCCAGGGTGTACCCCGCCTCTCGCCCGAAGATGCTGGGATTGGCTCCAGCTTCCCAGATGGATAAAGCGGTATAGATAATGGATGGATGGGTAAAGTGCTGTAATATTTAGAAGTTAAATAAAAATAACCCATAAACAAGCACAGCTCATTTGGCTGATGCAGGATATAGTTAAGCTGAAGCTCTTACCCAACCATGCCAGTTCTGGGATTTGAACACAGAACCTTTGGTATTGCAGTCAGCACCTTAACCATTAAGCCACAACAACCACATTGCTATAAGATTTGATTCACCTATTTCTAACACTGAATTAATGGATTTAAAAGATTGCATTGAATCACCGGGAGCTGGTTGAGTAAGTTGTAGTGGTTCAGTAATTAAGGCTTAATGTCACAGCTATGATGGTTGTGTGTTCAAATCCTTGCACCACTAAACAACCTTGATTGGGTCCTTGAGTAAGAATCTTCAGCTTAGTTGTATCCTTCGAATGCAATGTGTTTATAAACACATACAGTATAAATACAGTTGTTTAACCCAAGCTGGGGGGGGTTATATTTTTGACCCTGTATGTACAATTTTTATCCTGTGTTGATGTAAAAAAAAAATTTAACTGTTTATTCTTTTTAAATAATGGAGTAATAATTGCTTGGTTCACATAACATATATGCACATACATGTTATACTTACTGATCCTGTAAGAATTATATAATAATAACAGTTGTTATGTGGTCTTTTTCAGGTGCTGTGCTGTGCATAAAAATCAAAAAGACCACCATGATCCTGCTAACTCCATCCTCTGGTATGTATTCCCCAAACTCTCCAATCTCAAAGATTAGATAGCATGTTTATTTCCATGTCGAATACAGTAGCAGTGGGAGTTGTTCTGTGGTTTGTTTGTGGTTTACTGCTGTTAATGGCTCAATATGGGAACTCTATTGGGAGGAGGGGGGAATGGGCATCTGAAGCCATGTGCTGTGGACAGCTCCACCACACCTGCGGTCACCGTGTAAGTTGGAGTTAAAGGCATTTTGTGGATATTTTATGCATGCGCTATTGCTATTTTGTTTTCAGTATTTTACAGAATATGTTGATAACAGGATCATGTTCCACATTTGCTTAGTGGCCAGTAATTTAGTTCCAATTCAGTAGTCGTTACCAAGAAACCATATCAGGCAGCCTTCCAGAAATGCACATAAAGCTCAATCCACCTAACCTGAATGTAACAGACCAGACTCTGAGAAAGAGTTAGGATCCATGTGCAGAGGTGCTTTATTATAAACTGACAGTGAAATCACAAACCAATTCAGTGTCATTAACAAGGCAGGAGCGATAGCATGAGTAGTCACAGTACAATCAGGTCAAAGGACAATTCGAAAGTGTAAACTGGGAGAGCAAACAGAGAGTCAAACACAGTAGGATAACTTAGAACTTAAACAACCTCAGTGTTTGGCAAGCTTCTGCAATGAATGAATGATCTTGGAGTGTTTATATACGTGTTGGTCAGGAAATGAACCAGAAGTGTTAGACATAGGTCATGTTAAAACTCTGGGGACTGTGACTTCTGCTGGTTGGCTGGACTGGCATTACAGGACATTACTCCTGATGCTCTTGAAGCAAAACCACCTTTCTTACCCATGGGCCTAGGAGCCGGTCGGTCTGGATGTTCCTGATGGAAATCTGTGATGAGAGATGGGTCTAGAATGTCATCTGCACTGACCCAGAAGCATTCTTCGGGCCAGTACCCCTCCCAATCCACAAGGTATAGCATGCAACAGCCCTGTCACTTATAGTTGAGTCCTTACAAGGTAAGCCAGACCATCCTCTCGTGGCTTAGTTCCAAACACGGGCATTCCCTTGAGCGAAAGAAGATACAACAGGTTTGAGTAAAGGTACATGAAAATTTTGTGTTATTACAGTATGTACGATTGTGACAACTTCTGTTGATGAGACTGGATTACTTTATTTTCTTTTTTCTTGTTTTTTTGAGCGACCCATTTCCCCCCTAAACCTATCTTGGCCAATTCCCAACCAATAGGCAGCTCTCCCCTATCATACGAAAGCTACCAACCAAGAATGGTGAAGGCTAATACATGCTTCGTCCAAGACGTGAAGTCAGCCAGTAACATGTTTTTCAAACTGTTCCTCATGGTGTGTCAAAGGACAGCATAACAGTCTCAGAGGAATCTATCTAGCCTTTTCGAATCCACGAGCTCCCAAATGCCCATGATTGGCTAGTATGATTGGATAGTGTGATTGATTCACTGTGACTGACAGAGGAGAGAATATTTCACCCCTCCCATACCCAGAGAGCGCAGTTGGTTTTAACCCCCTTGGACCTCCCAGATATGGATGGCTGTGGCATCATTGGGATTCAGACTTCTTATCTGTGTCTTAATTCCTTTAAAGGTTGACTCTAGAAAGGACCAATGAATCTGGGGCTTTCAAAAGGGAATTCTTAAGCAGAGATTGCTAGTGGACAACCAGACCATTTGGCCAAGTTCTGGATTCAGCCTGTGTCTATTTTCAGCTTGAGACTATCTTTGGATTGTCTACAGTAGATGAACATGTGCTGTTTACTTCAGTTCCTCAGGACTTCTGACAGGATTTAGGTATGGTTCACCAGACCAAAGAACTAATCCAGGTTGGTATCCTATTGGAAGTGTGTGTGGCCAGTGTAGGGGTGGATGAAGCATTTCTGCTTGCACTCTTACCAGGGGAGGTAATGTCTCCAATGATACTGGTAACTGGAAAAGTGTGATCTTCCATTTTCTTGATTCATACGTTCAGATTTTTTTGACCATTTGTTTATGGATGACAGCTGGATGAATTACTGACATTGATGGTAAGTTATTGAGAGAAAGTTCTCAGGACATGTGTTGTGAGTTGCCCTCTTCTTTCAGAATCAGTGACCTCTGGAATCCATCTCTGGAATAATATCTAATGTCCTGCCTGAAAATAATCTCTGCTGTTTCTAAGGCAGTGGGGAATTTGAGCAGAGGTAACAGATTGCATGTTTCAGAGAATCGGAAGATAATAAGTATGGTATTGGTGCCTTATAATATTGGCAGATCAATTATACCAGCACCTTGTGGTATAAAGGTTGTTCTTGTTTGTACACAGACTGAGTGCACTTTGACATAATTACTGACATCATTGTCCAAGGAGAACCACCAGAACTTACTGGTTAAAAGTGAGATAGCCCTCTGTATTCCAGGACACCATTCCCCACTACCACATTTAAAAGCATCTACTAAATGGTACCTTTTTTATGGCAGAGCCTTACTAAATCCATCCATGAAAGTAGAGATCTGCTAGAGCTGTCGAGCATACCCAACCAATAGGTGGCCTTGGGAAATGATGGCTGAAATCAGATCCCAGCTTTCTACTTAATCCATGGTGTTCGGCAAGTCTTCTGTATCAGATCAAGCTCAGAGAGCATAACGATCCATGCACAGAGGTGCTTAAACACAAAGTCCAAATATATGCATTGAAATCACAAATTCAGTTAGCATCAACATTAATGTACAATCAGACCAAAAGACAATCCAAAGTAGCAAACCACAAGAGCAGGCAGAGGGTTAGAAAAACTTAGCATAAATGATCAGTGGGACAACAATGCCGAGAACTTACATAAGTGCACTGTTTGTCAAGGCTTTGCAATGAATGAGTGATCTTGATATTTTTGTATATGAGGGAGTCATAAAGTGAACCATAATTGTTTTGGCAAATGTCGGGTTAGAACTCTGGGGACTGCAACCTCTGCTGGTGGGGAGGGGAAATGTCCTTGGCTGGTGTTATACCGAACCTCTGCCTTCTGTCTGTGTTGAGCACCGCCTCCTGAATTTAGAAGAAATTTGGTAATAGGACTTGTATTATTGTTTGTATGGAGATCTGCATGTATTTTCTGATGTTCTGTCTTTTTTGCTCATTGGGATTTAAATTAAATCATGAACTAGTTACATTGTATTGCCTTTCTTTAAAGCCCCGATCAGGAATGTGGGGTTGTTGAGTCTCCAATAAGTCTGCAGATAGAACCCAGTAGGACTTATCTAATTAGTAGAACTATCTTTAGCAAGTATAACATGAGCATATCTAGGACTAGTTTGGGTATCTTTTATTACTTCCTTATTGGGGCTTTGAAGACTCATAACATAGTGAAGGTCCACTGTGTACGATTTAGAGGATCTACTATCAGAAATGGAATATAGTATTCATAAGTATGTTTTCTTTACCTGTAACTATGAAACATTGTGTTTTTCGTAAGCTTAGATTGAGCCCTTCATATCTACATAGGGAACAGGTCCTCTTCCACAGAGCTGCCATGTTGTGCAGTTACAGCAGCCCAGAACAGACAAACCTGTAGTTCGTGCCTTCCACGTTTCACATTTTTGCAAGTGGTAGCGTGAACCCGCAAGGAAGCACCAGAAGGCCGATGAAGAAGAAGAAGGGAAGAAGAAATAAGAGGAGTCAATGTTTGCTGATGTTGGCTAACAAGTTTGAAAACCCAAATATTGAAAAATTTAAGAAATACTGTAAGCATAATGTAAGTATTGGAAGTATGCTATGGGAACCTGCCAGGCACTGTACATTCTGATACATTAATGGAAAGGGAGGGGCATTCAGGTGCTTTCAATCAACTGAATCCTACATAGTGGACCTTTCTAAAATGTTCTAAAACAGCTACTCGATGATAAACATGATTTAACAGGCATCTCCGACACTGGCTTTACACACTCAAACGAAGGAAGGTAAAAGCAATACCAGCATCATCTGTTGCACTGTCACCTTTTTTAAGCGGTGAGCCACCGAACATTTCCTTCTATACGTAACAATCTTTTGGCTGTATATTAGAATTTTTTCTTTGTTTTGCCAACAGTATGATGCATAAGCAATACATTATTTGCTGTTTTCTAATTAAATTATATTACTCTAGGAATATCACAGTTTATTACAGTTTATGAATCCACCATTTACCTTTAAAGTTATCCAACCAACTCAATACACCATCCAGTAATGGTATTAAATGATAGCTGCACATGATGTAGTTGTTTAAAAAAAAACATGCCATGCAGACTGGCTAACATTTGTCCTATTTCTCATTAGGCCTCTTAGAATGACTTCAGTATTCACCAGATCCACAGACAAAATGTGTTGTAAGTTTTAGCTGTACTTTCAAATCCCATGTCTTGTGAGACCCGATCAAAGTTTTAAACAAGACCCAACCATACAAAAAAAAAATCGTTACATGCAGATTTTTGGTGAATGATTTGCTGTTGGCTTGTGCTGTGTCTGATTGGTTGTTTTCTTTCAGATGAAGAGTCGCTTGCAATCGACTGGCTTTGGAATCACATCAAGTTCAGGTTGCAAAACGCAATAGTAGGAACCCTGCATTAAACTTTTTTGATGTCTGTTTAGCTGTTAGGTATCTATTTTAAAAGCAAGATTTTAGATGATATTGTGTCACTTAGCTAATATGTTCTCTATTCTCACGTTTAAATAATTGACAGTTTATTGAACGAACGCCATTTCTGCATGTGTCCTTGCATGCCTCCAATCTACCCCATCTGATAAAACATGACATCATTGATAGGGAATAAAGATGTTCTTTTCTTTTCTTTTTTTTCGTGTTGAAAGAAAATGGCAGGTCTACCGTGCATATGGATTCTGTTATGTTCTGACAATGAATAATGTGATGAACACTTGAGTCAGTTACTAAATCTCCAGACAGAATTATAGATGATGGAGCTCTCCTTGACCAGGCATGCTTTATTTTAACATAATCGTTCTTTGTGCTTGTCATAGTTTGACATATTTTCACAAATCCTGGACAAAGCAACAGCATCCTGATCAAGAAAATTGCCATTTGTACTTTTGTCTGGAGCTTAGGTTACTGTTTCTGATGATGTTTTATGGTAAAATATCACTTTAACAAAAAATGACTGCATTTGAGATTTCATGCTAAACTGTGAATAGATTCCTGTATGTCTGCAGCTTTTTTGTGTGTTTAATTATGTGTATGTGTGTGCCCCATTAGCAAAAAATGATTATCCAGCCAACGAACTCCATTTACATTTTATACCCACTCATTTGCTTAAGGACAAAGAACTCTTTGTATATCTTCATTAAAAATCTTTGCAGCGTTTCAGTGGCACAAAGTCAGAGAGCGGTTTTAAGATGCCAAGAAGAGCCCTGTTGACTTTTTTTTCCCGCTAAGCCACTTGCATTTAAGATCCACCTTTGTTTTCAATGCAAAAAGGACAGTGGTCATGTGATGCTGTTAGTAGTGCCATTTCCGAGCACAGTGTACTGTAAATATGTAGCTTCTATTAGACATTTATAGCCATCACTGCAAAATCACATGAAATGATTGTAGTAGATTTTCTTTGACAGTGATAAAGATTGCTGGAATAAATTGCTGCTAACAGAAGGCTGTGTGACCCAGATCAGTAGCAGTGCATAATTCATAGCCATGAGTGGTGAAAATGTATTATTTATATCAGCTATCTAATGGAAACTGATCAGGATTTGACATCTGAAATTTAAGCAAACAATCTGAGTGCAGAAAATTGCAAAATCTGAAAAGATTGATCATTTTTTGATTCCTAAAAGTTCTACAACCCAAATTCCAGAAAAGTTGGGACGTTCTTTAAAGTTGAATAAAATGAAAACTAAAAGACTTTCAAATCACA
>JAQQZR010000015.1:17125685-17147399 GCA_030068235.1 Notoglanidium macrostoma | reverse complement strand
TGTGTCATTGACATTATTAAATGGGCCAGGAATACTTCCAGAAACCACTGTCAGTAAACACACATCTGCAGATGCCAACTAAAGCTCTATCATGCCAAAAGGAAGCCATATTTGAGCATGGTCCAGAAGCACCATCGTGTCCTGTGGGCCAAGACTCATTTGAAATGGACTGTTTCAAAGTGGGAAAGTCTTCTATGGTCAGACTAATCCACATTTGACATTCTTGCTGGTAATCACAGACACCGTGTCCTCCGGGCTAAAGAGGAGGGAGACCTTCCAGTATGTTATGAGCGTTTAGGTTAGAAGCCAGCATCTCTGATGGTATGGGGTGCATAAGTGCATATGGTATGGGCAACTTGCATGTTTTGGAAGGAACTATGAATGCTGAAAGGTATATAAAGGTTTTAGAACAACATATGCTCCCCTCCAGACGATGTTTATTTCAGGAAAGGCCTTGTGTATTTCAGCAGGACAATGCAAAACCACATACTGCAGCCATTACTACAGCATGGCTTCATTGGAGAAGAGTCCGGGTGCTGAATTGGCCTGCCTGCAGCCCAGATCTTTCACCTATCAGTGAAAGTCCAGAAACTCATAACCTCGATGTCCAGATGTCTTCAAACTGTTTTGAAAAGAAGAGCAGAGGCTACACCATGGTAAACATGGCCCTATCCCAACTATTTTGAGACCTGTAGTAAGCATCAAATTTGAAATGAGCCCATTTTGTGCATAAGATTTTTTAAATTTCTCAGTTTTAACATTTATGTTATCTATGTTCTGTTGTGAATAAAATATTGGCTAATGTGATTTGAAAGTCTTTTAGTTTTCATTTTATTCAAATATAAAGAACATCCCAACTTTTCTGGAATTTAGGTTGTAGTTTCAATAATCATATAAGCAGTATATACAGTGAAGGGAAATAAGTTTTTTTTGTTATTTAATATATTACCAGTGCATATATTCACTTCACATTTACACACACACAGGTTTTTTTGACTTTGACTTTATAGGGCAAAAATATTCAGACATTACCTTAAAAAACAAATGCGCATGGTGTCATTATAAATGACAATGCGACTGTTTGGAAACAGCTACAGAGCTATTGCAAAGACTTTCAACAATCCTGTTAGAACAATTGGTTTGATAACATGCAATGGAAAGTTCATGGAACCATGTCAAATTGGTCCAGGACATGTGAGCCACAACATGCGCTCATGATAAGGAGGGTAAGAATGAAGCCAGAAGGCACTTGAAATGAGTTGCAGGATGACCTGACAGGATCAACAGTTCCACAGAGAACAAATAAACACCACAGTCATCTCTGTTCCTACACCCCACAGAAAACTCCTCTGCAAGAAAAGCTTTTGGACAAGTCAGAACCTCTTTTTGAACATTATATTCTGCTCAAATGAAACAAAAATAGAACTCTTGGCAGTAATACAGCGCATCATGTTTGTTGAAAGAAGGAAACATGAATATAGTGAGGTATGATGGAGCAGAATTTAATCTCATCAGTCAAGAAAATGAATCTGTAGAGAAGATGGACGTATAAACAAGGCAATGATCCTAAATGTACAGCCATTTAACTTATGATGGCCTTGCATGAAAGCCTAGCCAATTTCCAGACTTTAATCCAAATGAAAATTTTCAGAGGATTTTGAACTTTGTATCCATTGTGAGTTCTTGTAACGTATGCTTTGCTAAGAGAAATGGACCAAAATTGAGGCGCAATTCTGCAAAAAAGCTAATCACTTCTCTTACCATGGACATCTCAATACTGTAACTGCCAACAAATAGCTTTACAACCAAACTATTAAAATTGGTCATTTTTGGTGTCTGAATAATTTTTGGTGTCTGTTTTTTATGTCTTTGTTTACACTTATGAATACATACATTTTTGTTAATTTTTAAGTAGAAAGATGTTGTGTGTAAATTTGAAGTGTAAATATATCTGTTTATAATCCTTCTTATTTCCCCTCACGCAGCTTTTATTGACTGAGTGTTACTGGTTCTTGGTTGTTAGAAAAACCCATTATGACTAATTCACTAATACTTTTTCAGTCTGTGTGCAGCTGAGAATTTTGCATTTGATATTCTGATCATGGGATTAGTTGTGTGGAGAAGACCAAGCCTTAATATTTTAAAAGTGTATTAAACCACAGAGCTGTTAAACTCTCTCATCTTGACTGGTCAGAATTTGATTAGTTTCCTATAACAGCACGGCTTAGGCAGTAGTGCTGGCTGTAGTTCAAGTCATAGGTGTATATTAATGCACTGGTTCTAATAGTTAATTGTTAAAAATGTATTCAAAGGAATAAATCTATTCATGACATGCTGTTATTGGAAAACAGTCAGCTTTGTGGTTTAACTGTTTTGTAACACATATGATTCCAAGATCTTGTTACCATTAGACCCAGACGCTTAATGACTTTGGGATGGTTAATGTTAGCACTGTCTTTCCTGTCACAAATGACTTAATGTAAAATGTGTATCTTTATATAAAGTAATTGTTTGCCATTCTCATTTTGACTTCAAGGTTTGTGAAATTTCTGTTATCCTTCTTATTTTTCTCATGTAAGCTTTATGCATGGTGCCAAGAAAAGAAAAAGATGCTGTTATTTCCATTTCAGTGCAGCTATTACAACATTTTTATTGTATGTAAATGACATGTAATGACTGATAATTTTCTGTTTTTTCCCCCCAGTATATGACAGAAGCTCTGCTTTTTGGCAGGAGACAGAAAACACCTTTTGTTATTCCAATAAACAGCACCTTTATTTTTCTTGGGAAAATATTTGTGGAGAATGTTGTAGGGATGTGCAAATATGTCAAAGCATTTGATAGATAAATGTAACTATTTCTGGGCATGTATGTGTGTTTTGTTTAAATTACATCCAGTGATGACCTGGGATCAGCTTAGCGCTTGACTTCACACCTTTGTACTTTAAGCTCATCTCATGGCAAAACAACAGCCGTTGTGTAATCATTACCCCTGTTTGGTCTCAGGCTTTTTCCAGCGCATCAGCAAACTGTTCCTAAGTGAACGGGCCAGTTGGGTCCAGCTCAAAGAGTTTGCCCGTAAAAATGCCGCCAATGCCTTGTCTGTTGCCAACTTGGTCATGGGGATGGCCTCCATTCTCAGCAGTCTCAATGGGTGAGGTGTTTGTGTACTACTAATTAAAATTGAAACAAACTATGAAAGATATTGATATTGAGTAATGTTGCATAATAATAATAATAATAATAATAATAATAATAATATCTTTACTGAGTATAGACATTTGTTCTTTGTGCATTATATAATATAATTTACCCAAGTGGACTACAGATCCAAAGATTAATTATTTTTTAAAAATCTGTTGAGTCCTGACACAATCACCTCTTATATAGGCACCATTATGCTGCATGTTGGCTGGTGCTGATTGGTTACCTGCTGGATTTGGCAGATGGCGCGGTTGCCAGGCAACTGAACGCTTGCTCCGCTTTGGGTAAGTGGACTGTGCCCTTAAGTCTGGCTACGAAGTTGTAGCAAAAATCGACCTGAAGCAGAAATGAGTTTCCTGCTTGCACATTTTCCTCATCATTTGCCTCAAATGTTTCATCTACCCACATTTACAATTTTTTTTTATTGAATTCCACCTATAAAAACAGCCATTATTTTTGTTTAGTTATGCTTATTGTCCAAAGCAACCAAGGCAAATCCCCACCCTGTGTGATTGTGATCACGTCTGCACGGATGCCTGAAATAGCTCACTGTTGCACTCACAGCGCTCATCCTTTTTGCTTGCTTTGTGATCTGAGCTTGGTTTTTATGTATGACTTTGCTGTGAGGTGTTGTATTGCCCTCTTCCAACGTCCCTTTTTGCCAATCATACACTCACGTACATATTAGGCAGCTTAATGCAGTAGGCTCTGCCTCCAATTGTCTCCTTTATCCCAGTGCTTTGGGCTCCCAGCATATCTAACATTGCTGAAATGGTTGACCTTGAGATTGGAATCCCAGTGCACTAATGTGGCAGTGACCAAAACATGCCCATCCCTAAATGGCACAAAGTGGTATGAGATGGACGTGGAAATTTCATGGTGGAGCCAAAGAGTCTTCAATTTCAGAGGCGCTGATAGAAATTGCACCTTCAAAGATTACAGTGAGAGGATTAACGACTGTAAATCCTTGCTGAAGCACCTGTTATTCTTGTCAGTCCTTTTTATCATAGGAATTAAAACAGGCATTCTAGCACAGCAAGTGAAGAAGATTGCTATACAGTTGAAATAATCTGTGGTTTCTGTTTTTTTTGCGTTTTAGGGGCCAAACTGGATGATTTTGCCGATTTCACAACATTTGGAATAGCAACGTCACTTCTCTTAAGAACTCCCAACATCCTGGATAACATCCTCTGCATGTGCTACATGCTGTGTGTGTTTATTCGGCTTTGTTTCTTCTCTAGTGGTGAGCAAACTTGACATTTCCTGCTATTTCTTAGCAAGTTGTCACCTCATTTCCCCCCACCTTCCTTTTCAAATCTAAGAATTTGCTGATTTTCCTCATACTTATGTACAAATGCTGATCATCCATAAATCGGTGCATTCGGGGCACTGATTTACAGTTAGTAACAGGCAAAAAATGCATGAAGGACAATGGTCAGTGAGCTGAAAACAACGACAAAAAGACTAAACTGTGAAAGAGCACCTCCTAAGTGCGGCACGTGTCAGTTTTACAGTAATGCAGTTCAGCCTGTAAAGCAGTCCACCACAGGGCCAACAAACAGCCACACACGCTCGCATTCACACCTATGGGCAAGTTAAAGTAGCCAGTTGACCTAATCCACATGTCTTTGGATTGTGGGAGGAAACCGGAGCACCCGGAGGAAACCCATGCATGCACAGGGAGAACATGCAAACTCCACACAGAAAGGCACCCTGGGTGACCCAGGGATCGAACCCAGGACCTTCTTGCTATGAGGCGACAGTGCTAACCACCGCACCACCGTGCCGCCCTGTGCCTGATATTGATTTACACATAAATTTGCTTGTGTCCTGCTTGATAAATGAGGTCTGTTGTATACAGTATATTTCAATAATATGAAACTTAAAAATCTCATCCAACCACAAAAAAAGATGAATGTAATGTGACATTCATGTAAATTACTTCCTCTGTCATTTGCAGGCATTCCTTTCATGTATCGTGGCCTACCATGCATCTACTCGTCCGCCATTCTCGCCTGCCTGTCTCTCCTCACTGGAGGGAACGTGGCCGTGCTCCGGGTCACTGCCATGGCCATGATCCTCTTCATGGTCAGCCAGACTCTTTACCCTCATGACCGGGTGCTAGAGTCACAGGCCTGGAAAAAGGTGGTGTACGCTGGAGGTACTAAATGCTCAAATCATTTTTTTTCACCGTTCTTTTTAATAAGCCTCAAATTCAAAAAGCACTCACATAGAAGGAGAAATTTGTTCTTATTTAGATTGGCATGTAGTCTCTCGTGAAGTATTGATGTGACATTATGAAAACTTTCGGAAGATACACTATAATTCAAGATTTAGTGGGGATTCAAAGTGGGGTCTGGTGGCCTTCAGGGGACAGTGATTTTTTGTTAAATTTAGTTACATTTGGGAAATCAAAGCAATGTTATCAAAGTTACTATATTTATTATTATTTATTATTTCCCTGAATTCACACTGGATGTGTCACTAAGCATTGCATCAAGTGTTATTCCAAGCCTTCAGTTTGTTCTGAAGGATGGATTAACTGTTTAATGTTTAATGGAATAAAGCTAGTCTGAGATCCTGGAAGCCTCTGCCAATAACCTGTCCTTGTCTCTTCTGTTTACTAATTACACTCACCTGTTACTCATTACTTGGCTAGTTTCCTGTATAAATGTTCCTCACTTTGTAACTCACATTGCTATACAGGATTATATAACAGGATATAGGAACAGAATGAGGAAATCCGCTTGAGTCTTCACCATAGTAGGTGCCGAACGAAATATTTTTGCCAAATAGTCCTGAAGAGGGCACTAATAGTACAAGCAATGACTGTATATATTGGTGGACATCATAAGGGGTGAAAAAAATGAAGCTGAAATGTCTCTGAGGCCCTCTAGTGGCAGGCTGCAGTGCAATTTTTAACCCCACCCATTCATGTAAGTTAACAGAAAACAAGTCAAACTTAGATTTTAAGTTTAACTTCCCAAATTATTTTGGGGAATAGTGTTCTGTCATTTTTATAAGTGGTTGACCTTGATTGTCTCGCACAATAAAATTGCATTTTATAAAGGGTGTGGTTTATGTGGTGTAAACTGACCAGCTGTAAACTGGTCTATCAGATCTTCAGTGCGGAATCCTTTGTAGTTATTTTTATATGTTGCTCATTTTGATGTCTAAGCTTACTCGTTGTACTGATATTACAAATAGCAAACTAACATGAATGAACGAAGTGACGACCCAAGCAAAGCAGCTAACGCTAGCTACATCTTCTAACAGTTTACTATTGAATGCATGGCCTTTGCTAACATTAGACACAGTTTGGTAAGGTTAGCCAGCTGCTCCTTTTGAAACCATTCCACGGACAACGAGTGGAGTAAAAAAGAACACACTCCTTCATTCAGCTCTCTAACGTAGTGCAGGTGACCAAGCTAGAGGGCAAAGATTTTTAGAGAGCAGCAGTTTTTCCTCAAAATTAGGTTGTGTTGAATGTAAAGGTTGATTGCTTTTTACCCATGTATTTTCAATTGGTACATTACATTAGCTGATTATATTACTTTGTTTAATATGATGGATTAGCTGACGTCAGCTAGCTAGCACATGGTTGCTCAATCAGTCATGATGCTATAAGCTCTAAAAATCTTTTCCTAACAATGGTAAGATTGATATATTTTCCATTTTACATATTAACTAATAATGCTGTACTTTGAGATATTGATTGATGCACTATTTTAAGCTGTGTATTAACATTGACCTTGATGTAAAGCACCCAAAAACCAAAGCATTTGGATTATAGTGGGTTTCTATGTTCTAGTCTTGGCTTTAGTGCCAATAAATGTGTACTGAGAGGATCCATGGAAAGTCTTAAATACATAACTACATCCAGCAGCCACTTTGTTATATAAAATTTGTCATTTTTCTTCCAGGTATTATTATGGTCTTCTGCTCTTCATTCCCTCCTGCATGTCTGTACTATCTGCTATGGTCAGTTTCCTACATTTTGTTCCCAATGTCCCTATGGAGCTGCAAAGTGTAACGGGCTACAACGTTTGGTACAAACCACGACGCTCCAGGCTTGAAGAAAGCCCATGTGGCCCAACAGAAGAGTCTGCTCCTTGCTGCTTTGGAGTATCAAACCAAGTTCAATCCCAGGAACTCTGGACATTGTATGCTTTTTTTTTTTTTTTTTTTTTTTTTTTTTTTTTTTTATTGTTGAGGTGAAGAAGTTTGGATTGCAGTGATGAATTCTTCCTGATCTAGAGGACTGATGGCAAAATTATTTCAGTAAAATCAGTTGACTGCACAACAACTTTTCTATTTGGGTGAACTGTGAACTGCGTGTTGCGTTTAGAGGTCTCTGATGAGTATCACTCTTGGAAAACAAGAATTTCATGATGAGAACAATGTCATGTATATATGTACCATAATTGGGATTTTCATATTGGTAGATCATATATATTATTAAAAGGGAAATAAAAGCAGAAGCTACAGAATGAGTGTGAGAAAATGCTCAATGGTTCATTATAGGAAAACTAACCCCAAAATGGATTAAGTGCTTTCTTTTTAGTCCACTGACATTTTTAAAATATGATCAGTTACAAATGGTGTATTTTAGTATTCAGTGGGCTCAAACTGGCATTTGATTCAAGTTATTTTTTTTTTACTCTCAGTGACTCTTAATCTGCTTTGTGACATGTAGGCAGTGATGCTCAATAAAAGCCACTACAGTATGATGAACATTAATGCTTGATTAACTTCATTCATCTAATTTCTGTTTTAAATTGGATTTTTAATTAAAAAAATGCACATCCTCCAAACATGATTTAGAATTTTTTGCATTCTGGCAATGCTAATTTGAGACTGTGGGCCTGTGAACTTATGATTTATTACTGAAATTGTGCACATCAGTATTCAGACCTCTGTACACTTAAACACTAGTTAGAAAGTTGCGTGAGAACTAGACATTTGGGGTGGAGTTTGCCTAAATCAGAGTTTGTCTGAACTTTCTAAACTTAAGCCTATTTTTTAAAGTAAACTTGTGTGATAGCAGCTTAACTGAGAAGTATTAATGTATGTAATTAATGATGTAACCACAATATGTCACACTGATATTCATGCTCTGGTCAGTAAATACACAAATACTACTAACCCTAGATAACTTACATAAATATGATACTATGAAGGAATTAATAAATAGCATCATCCTTTCATAGTGCACAAAATAGATTGTCTTTTCACACCGAAAACATCACAGCATCTCAATTGAAGACGCTGCTTACCTTGAGGACTGAATTGTTATAGATAAACTTATGAACAATACTTCAATTAAGCTGACTGGGAGCGTCATTTAATTTCTGAATAAAAGCTCGTCAGCTTATTTTTCAAAACTTGTGCACATTTTCTTTACAGAAGATGGCATTGAATTTACAAAATACAGATATGAATTTAATAATTAGACAAACCAACATAAATTAACGGTGGGATAAAAACTCCTTCATATACACATTATGATTTTAGGACCTCAGTATCTAACAGCTTCAAAACAATATGTTGGCCCAATATTTTTTTAAGAAAAAGCAAAATAATGGCATGTACTGGATCAAGAACTATTCTCCCAAATAATGAGGGTGGAAGCCATATTGAAAGCAAATTTACTAAACTAGGACTATTTATACAAGACATTTTGGCAATATGTTAGACTCTTATTAGATAGTGTCACTCTTTAGTCACATTTTGTTTTTTATGAGACATAAAGCCAAGCGCTGTTTAAAGGTAGTCGTTTAGATGCGAATGGAAACCCCCGTCTCAGATACTTTTACAGAAGAAAAATTTAGCAATCCTGGAGGCCATAAAATCGACGCAAGCGTTGGTGTAACCCGTGTCTGAACACCTACAAACAACTTTCCCTATATAAATATTGACATTACTTCTGGTCCTAATTTGCCAACTCTGAATACAGCTTTGTGTTTGGACTGGACGCTCAAGGTGGAACTCCTGCCTTTCTTCTGTATTCAGAAATGTCCATGTGTCGTGTTGCACTGAGGGGTTTAGTATCAGCCAGGTGGATGTACGACTCCAGCAGTTTGATGATCGCAGAATAAGCTGGGCGATCCTTAAAATTCCACATGCAGCAATATTTCATGAGGTCAAACCTGTAGGAGGAATTACAAGTTCCTTCAGCAACATCTCAGCCTACAGTGAATTGCATGTCTTGCTGTTTGTAGATGACTAGTAAAAGTACAGATTTGTATATGAGAATGGTTGATCAACGTGTAAAGAGTGGTTGCACCACTCACAGTGCGCCTCCACAGTTTGCCGGTCTTTTCAGCCTGTAATTGGCCAAAGTTCGGAGGAACATCTCAGATGGCTCCAGTTCAGGAAATGGAGGAGCACCTTATAGAAAAAAACATAAAAACACTCAATATATGACTTTAATAAGTGTTTGCTGGAATATTATTAGAACTTATTATATTTACAATCCTTAATAACTCATTATCTAATTATTGACGATCTTAATGTTGTCATTATCTCAAGTAGAATATTTTTTTTTAAATATTATATTAAGCTGATGGGTTATGAAAAGCAAACACCCTGTTGACCTCCATATTCAGAACGTAATCCATGTTTGGAGAAGTGACAGTAGGGACACCTTATTAAAGAATTACATCGTGAAATGAATTCTCACTTTGATCAACAGCATCATCCACATCACGTCTCTATCTTCTCACCTGACTCACGGTCTCGTCACTTGACTTATCACTGTTCACGCTAACCTTGCTTAATAATCGGGAGTTATTCAGCACGACCGTTGTGTAAGAGATCTTCTATGTTTTGGTGATGATGGCATTGCAGACATTTTGACTGCGGTATCTGATTACTAACTGAATTGATTAGGATTATGTCTGTTTCACTCCAACAACTTGAAAATGTCAAAGCGTGACATTCAGTGCGTGAGGAAATCACGCTCAGCTATAGCTAGGCTAGGTTTTATTTTCATATCACAACATAACCTTTGAAGGCAGACAGTTGAGACAAGATTAGAAAATACATAAAATTTCCTATGTCATTTTGATAGTTTCTTAAAATTGAAAGCTCAGCGTGGGAAGAGGAAAAAAAAAAAGGGGTTTGGTAAAGATTTTTGGTGACCTCAACATCTGATGGGTTTTCTCAGAATGCCACACTTATTATATAACCCAAATACACTATATGGCCAAAAGAATGTAGATACCTGGCCATAATAGTCATTTGCCACAAAGTTGGAATGTCTTTGTACACTGTAGCGTTACATTTTCCCTTCACTGGAACTAAGAGGCTCAAACCTGTTCCAGCATGACTATGAAGTTTGCCATGAAGTTTGGAGTGGAAGAACTCAAATGAACTGGGACACCAACTGCACCCCTCATCAGTCCCTGACCTCACTAATGCTCTTGTATCTGAATGATCAAAAAATCCTCACAGCCATGCTCCAAAATCTAATGGAAATCCTTCCCAGGGTCTAAATGGGAATTGGGAATGAGATGTTTAAAAAGCATGGGTGTGATGGCCAGGTGACCACAAACGTTCAGCCATACACTTGATGTGCAGAATAGTAGAAAACGAAGGTCAATTGGAGTACCTTACCTAAAGTGATCAACTCATAGAGGAGGACTCCAAAGGACCACCTGAGACATTGAATTAGAAATGTCATATGGATTTATACTGCCAAAAAGGATTAGGCACTCATACAAAATAAAATATAAAATAAACGTGAAGTTCGTAATCAAGTGAACGTTTCAGATTCAAATTGATTGCTCGTTTGTCAAAAACAATAATATGTAAGACCTTCCTTCAGGCACTGTGTAAATGTAAGTACATGGTTTTCCTTCTTTTTTGTTGGTGGAGTAAAATATAAAAAAAAAAAATGCAAGACTCACACATCACTCCTGGCTGTAACAGGAAGTCTGAGTAGTCTCTCTGGTGCTCGCCACTTCAGAGGCACTCCGGCTGTCTCTTCCTTTCCCACTGTCTCAGTCTCCATCTGCCTCGACTCAAAAGCTACAGCCAATCCAGACACTTTGACCAGGAGTCCAGAACCGATCAGCATGCTGCATGCTGCAACATTCCCGTGCACAAGCCTGTGCTCTGACAGCAGGTAGTCCTGAAGCACGAAAACCACTCTGACCTACAGTGTATATCGCATTGCACTTATAAAGTACAACTTGCATATGTTTGCATTGTTGCAATACCACTTACCAGACCGGTTGCCACTTGTTTGGCCACAGAATACACAGATCTCTCTGAAAAACGCTCTTCATGATGGCACGTCCCATGTCCACCCTGTGAATTGGAAATCAATACATTTTTCATTTAGAAAATATCCATTTATTTACCGCCTGCAATTCTTACCTCTTGAAGGCTCCATAAGAAATGGAGCAGATTTCCAGGAGTGCTCTTTTCGAAAACCAAGTACATGGGAGAGTGTCGTGTCTGGCAGTACAGCATTCGCACCAGATTGTCGTGTTTGCAAACTGCTGAGTAGAACAGGGCCAACTCCACGAACACTTTTGCCTCATGACTGTTTGGACTTCCTGAAACAGAGCCATGAATGCCAATGCAATGCTATATCTCAAATCAGGCGCTCTGCTAAGTACTAAAAACTTACTTAATCTTAGTATGCACTGTATTTAGTGTCCTGTATATTAATTATCCATTGAAGAGCTTCAATAGAGAACGAATTACATGGCCACGATATAATTTTTCATGAACGTACAAAACAATGATTAATATTGTGTCAGTGTCAGGAGGGACAATTTATTGCTCACACATGGCGTGTGCGGCCATGTTGATTTAACATCACTCCATAAACAGGAAGAAACTGGTAGCTGAGAAGACTACCCCATATCGATAATTAGAGGAGGCGTTTGCAGTCATAGTTGGGGAATTACAAGTAACTTCGCCTTGAATGCAGCATTACAGTCAATACTACACCTATAGGCATGTTTGAAACCTGCAGACCCAGAGGAAACCCATCCAAACATGTGGAAAATGTGTGAAACTTCGCATAGACCCAAGATCAGAGACCTCAGCGTTGTGAGGAATCCGCACTACTCACTGCACCGTCTTACCACCCAGACCTTCTTTTTTTTTTTTTTTTTACACAAAAAAAAGCATTTTCTTGTAAGCAGTTATATTATTCCATATACCTTTGAACATTTTAATGATCACAGCAGTGGCCACTCCATCACGTTTTAACTGGCCCTTGCAGGTAGCCCCGTACTGGCCATTCTTCAGGAACTCCACCTCGTCCAGGATGCAGTGGGCGGGCATTTCCCATGAGCTCAGGGCATTGTGTCCGGGCAGAGGACCTACAGATACAGTCAGAAAGGAGGGACATAAATTGCAAGCAAATAAGAAGCAGTGCAACATGATGTGTGCGTTTATAATCACTAAATACTGGGATCTTAATCGTGGTGTTTGTGGGATTTTTTGATCAAGAGAGGTTAGGAAACCTATTTGAAGTGATATGAAGCAGAATCGATGATCGTTTGAGCTGTTTGATGCGTTTTACTTTTCTCACCATTTCGATCAAAAGACACTGCTGAGGACCTCACAGCTGATGATTTCTTTCTTAAGAAGCTCCATATTATCCAAGATATGATGGTCAGTGTGCTAAGAGCCAGGAGACTGGGAATGATGATGAGTGCTAATTGACCTGCATATGCACACACACTTTATTATTTATTCCTGATACTCTTACAAGTAGTGTTTTCATTCAGACTTTTAAAAAAAAAAAACAATTTTTTTTTTTTCAAATGAGACTTCAAATAATTAACCATGCATAAATTTGCATACTTACACACTCTTCATAGAAGGACCTTTACACGCTATTTTCTTAAAATATCATTTTATTGTGCAATCAATAAAACATCATGCTCTGTTTTGAAAAAAAAAATTGTTTTTATGACATTTTTCAGTATTAAATCTACCATACATTTAAGGTAGACACTAGATAGGTAGACATTAATACGTCACAAACCACCTTTTTGAGAGTCATGGCTGTAAAACTATATTGCTTTATTTTGTCTTTCATATTAATGAATGCTGTTAAAATATTGACTCCATATTAACAGTGTTGTCAATAAGCCTATTAAGCTACCAATTATTCACATGTTGCATAACAAGCAAGGTCACCTTCCCAAGTAACTCTGAATAATTTCACTCTCGGATTTAATGTAGTGATCTTGACAAATGTCATATGTAATGTAGTGATCATGGTTACCACATTCAACGCTGGAGACGTTGCATGTAACCTGCACGTCCATTGGTTTATCTTAATCATCTCTCATGACTGCCAAGATGAAACATACAAATAGTTTTAAGGCGCTGCATGTTAAAACCAGAAACTGTTGCATATATATATATATGTGGACACCGTGTAGTGTCTGAGATTAGTATAAGTATAGTGGGAGATTAAAAATGGTCTACATAATATCTGTATTAATCACATCACATATGAGAGTGCAGGATTCCTACCTTGTTCATATCCTTGGCCTTGAAAAAAAAGCCGTTGTTCATTTTCACATGTAAAGAAACAAGTGTTCCTGCCAGAGCGGTATGCTGGATTTATTTTGACATTGAGAGCAGTGACCATGAAGGGGTACGAATTTTTATCTCTGTTAATAATTACCTAAACCCTACCGCAGCAGGACTGCTATATAAACCTGGAGCTGTGTGTTTAAATGAAGTCTATCCAAGTCACATTCACGTCAAACTGAACTAAATGGAAACTGATATTGTATGACACTGTGTGGTAATTTGGGCTTCATTTTACTTTTAGGCCATATAAAGGTAAAAAGGGTGAGGTCTTGAGCGACATTGTATGGTACAGTTCAGAGGCCTTGGCTCTGAGCACATGGACCGCTCCCTCTATATAGCAGCAGATGGCACTGTGGCACAACATCTCGAAATGAATTGCTCATCTCTGTTTACACTTGCATGGACTGTGACAATAAACCTATTGATATACCACAACAGAAACTCAATGTCTGTGCTATCTGAAGGTGACATAAGCAGCAGTGAAAAACTACAGTTAATCAGAAAATGGTCCACTGTGTCAATTTTGAGGCTGATAAGCAGCTTCACTAACTAAGCAAATGTTGCTCTTGCAAATGTCATATGATTTTTAGAAATATTAAAGTTCTCTAATTTCCTATTACAGTAGGTGGTTTGGCTACACATCTCATATGTGTGAATGGGGATAAGTATGTGTATGTGTGCATGCAAATGGTGCCATGAAATGGGTTGGCATGCTACCTAGGGGTAACGATCCTGGCCAGGAAAAATGGTTAATGAATAAGACCACATGAAGAATTTCCTTCACTGAAATTGCATTTTAAATGTACTTATCAATGACGACTAATATAACGGTTTAAAAAAGGTTAATTAAAGTGTCAGGTACAGCATATAGCTTACCTGTGTTTTCAAGTAAGATTGATTGGTAGGTGTTGTGTGCAGTGGCGACGCTAGGGGGTGCTGTTGCTACACTTGGAATCTGCTTTGCTCCTCATAACGTTAGGTAGGCAAAATAACCATTCAGTTGACTGTTGGCTGTAAATATATACACTGCATATATCTATCTTGTTCTATCTAAATGTTCAGCTTTGCCAGTAGTTTAATTGTAGTGAGGATAATGCTTAACACAAATCACAGTTCATATTCATCCAGCAAGCTGAACTTCCGGTACTAATAGACATTGATGGTAATATAAACCATTATGGCATAATTATGGTAATAAAAAACATAAAGTAATATACTGCAGTCATATTTTATTACTGTTACTTGATCGTTAAAGCTATATATATATATATATATATAGATTAAATGCAGAGACAGAATTTCCCCTCGGGGATTAATACACTATCCAAAGTCCAAAGTCCAAACTCCTGAACAAAAGCAGCTGAGGATAGTTTGATATTGTTTTGACACTCCTTCTGATAGGTTAAGGTCTAGGAACACAACTATTACTTTAATTAAAGTTTTGCTGGACAAAAGAATGGCTTTAATCACATTTCTTTGAACTCAATATTAAGAACGCTTGAAAAACAAACTGGATTAATGAAATTCGAGCTCGTGCAACAGGTGGGAAAATGTAGGCCACCCAGCCAGACTTCCTTCGCGTCATCTGTTCACAGCCTGTCATTAAAGAGTTAACGTGTTGTTATGGCGTCTTTATTGTTTGCGGAGGTGGGAAGTTCCGCCCACTCGGTTAAACTCCGCCCCCTTGTCTCCTCCTCTTTCACTATTGGCCGAGCTGAACGTCACTCATTCTTTACTCCTTCTCTGCTGGAAAGAGTGGCGAAGGGGAGCACGCACGAGCAACAAACTTCTCGCGCGCACTTCTTTGCGCTTTAACAGTGCAGAGGAGGTCTAAGCGGAATCGGTTCACGGGTAAAGCGGCTGGACGGTAACGCGACGCGACAGGGAGGGCGATTTCACGAGGGATTTCAGCGAAGGGAAAAAGGTCGTCGGTGGATGGTGGTAAAGCTGGTTAGGCGGGTATTCCACGAACGCGTTTCTAAGGAGCCAGGTATGTCCCGGTGTTACCGGGAACTCTCGCGCTGAGCGCACTGAAGCAGGTGCGCCGAATACACGCTTCTGATTAAAGAATATTACTGAAACCGGGACCGGATCCAGTTCGGAGGAGGATTTGTGGTGCTGTTTTGCTTCACGTAGCGACGAGTTGTTCCCATCAGTCTGTTTATTTTGTTGCTGGTTTTTGCGTCGTTTAAACACCTTTAATTCTCTTCGCCCTACTAAAACAGCGATGTAGAGCGCGCGCGCGCGCTTCGGCTCGCGCCGCTCCGAGTTTGCTCAAGGTTTAAGCGGTTTACGTGCGAAAACACCGCCGTCACTGAGATATTTAAGGAATTCTCCCCCAGCACCGTCCCTCCCCACTTCTTTATTCCAGCAACGTCGACGGGAAACTTTTTTTTTTTTCTCCCTTCTGGCAAGCAATGGAAGTCGCGAGCTCGAGCGCCGCACAACAGCCTGCACGCGCCTGCTGAGCTCGAGCACATCCTGGAGGACCAACAGAGGACTGGCGCGCGGGACAAGGAACCGTAATCGTCTTTACTAAAACAAACAAACAAACAAAAAAAAACCCGAGTATGTCTAAGACGCTGAAGAAGAAGAAGCACTGGGCGAACAAAGTGCAGGAGTACGCGGTGTCCTGGGGCGGAGGAGAGCTGAGCTCCGTGCTGGAGGTCCGCGGCGGCGCCGAGCACGGAGAGTTTCCGTACGTGAGCCACGGATCGTCCTCGGCGTCGTCGTCTGCGGCGGCGCTGCGGTGGCACGCGGGCAGAGCGCCGAGTCCTGGAGACGTGCTGCTCGAGGTGAACGGCACGCCCGTGAGCGGCCTCACGCACCGTGACACGCTTGCTGTCATCCGCCACTTCCGGGAGCCCGTGCGCCTCAAGACCGTGAAACCGGGTAAGTGATAGTGCTGATACGCGAGTGTGCGTGCGCGCGCTCGCACTCGCATCACCTCCACTCATACAAGTGGGTTTTAACATGAGTCAGTAGGCCTGTAGCGCGAGCGGGATTTTGATTGAATTCATTAATCATGGCTAACTTAACACACAGCGTCCGAAATGAAGGCCATTACTCATGTGTAGTGTTTTGACACCCCAAGATGTCCCAGCACTAAGTTAATGAAGAGTTTGCAGCTCATTGCCTTCAAGATGATTGCAATCAAAACATGTCATGATTTGTTTTGGAGCGCCGCACTGCACGAGCAGGGCAAAAGGCCAGGCTGCTCTTCAGCTGTCACCAAAAAGGTTAGGTTTGTTTGATTAGTCAAAATCTGGACAAATGGCCTGGTGACACAATAGAGCTGGGTTGATCTGATACCTGAGTATCATGGGTATCAGAACTGATGGTGACCTTCAGTCTCAGTATTGGTATTGAGTCAGATCGGAGACACATTTCACTCTGATGTGATGTATTTTAGGCTTTGATCGTGATCTTGAGCTCCGAATGGCATGCGAGTCCATCACACTTGCACATCTGGAGCAGGCCACCTAACGGCATGTTTCTGGACAGTCAGAGCAGAGGACAAAAGTGACATCATCTGTTACAGTGAAACGATGGTCTGCTGTTTTTGCACGTCTTGGCCACTCGAAGCTGGCAAGAGGAGTGTCATAAGATTGAGCGCTTAGTCTGCTGAATGGAGACAATTAGCTTGCAAAAAGGTTCAGTATACAGCAGCCAAGATCTGTGCCTTTAGGACATCGAAGGATCAGAGGGGTGTGTGTGTCTGTCTGCATGCAGCCTTGTGTACAGGCAAGCATGCGTTTACGCTTATGTTCCTGCCTGGGAATAGGCATGTATGTGTGTGTCAGTAGAAGTGTGAGATCAAACACCTGTGTGTGTGTGTGTGTGTGTGTGTGTGTACACGGGCCTGCCTGGAAGTTTCTGTGATTACGAGATCGGATTGGAGTCTGAGCTTTTTACATGTCATCCATTCGCCGTAGCATGTTGTGAACTCGATAAGCTTGTGGAGCTCATTAATCTCGCACACACAAATACTGTCCATATCACCGTCATTCCTCTTTCTCTACTCAAAACCTTTCCTAAAACCTTGCGCAACTCTATTCAGTGTGTACTTGTGAATTTCAAGTACACTTAGTGATATTGACCGAGCTAGTTGAGTGCAGACTGAGCACATGGCTAAAGCGACTGATATGTCTGATTCACTAAATACACTAAAAGCTTCTGATGGGATGAATTCCAATGTTTAGTGCCCCAGAAATGAAAATAGGTGTTTCAGACCTTTTTGCACATGTCCTCGTGTTGTAGACAACGATCTGTCTAGTATAGCTAGAGAAACAGTTTTGGAAATATTTTTTTTCTATTTTACAATTTAAAATTTTACCAAATGTTTCAGAAAATTCATCGACCAATCAGATTTGAGTATTCAACAGCACTGCGGTATGATTCTAGTTCAAATCTAACCTCACCCTGAAGGCAATGGTGGAAAATGTCTGGTGACCTTTGCTAAGACGCTCATCCTAAAAATTAGGGGTTGTAATAAGATGCGCTTTCTTCATAGCATGTTAGATCTTCAGATTTTCAGTACTTTGCTAAAAGTGCTTACAAGTCCGCTTTTTCAGAGGTGTGATGTAAGGATCTGGGATTGAACATCAATTTTCAGTAATGGCTGGAAATTGAACTTGACGAAAGGTTCCGTCGTGGCGCTTGATCTGTCTGATCATTTTAAGACGATGCGGCCATGTCAAAGCGAGATGTATGCGCTTTTAGCAGATGACGCTGCAAATTTGTAGAAGTTTTGATATGCGAACATGCTGCCTCCATCATCCTAACTTCCATATGAATGCACCAACGGAGCGATCACATGTGACCTTCTTGAATATTTCATCAACCAGTGCAAAGACCTGTTTCTTGAAAGCTGATCAGAGCCTTTTTGTGTGGATGTTGACGCGTCATCACGTTCGTATGATTGAAATATTTTGTTCATGAACACATGCATATATTTAAATGGTTCCATTTGTTGCACGCCATCCATTTCACACTCCTCGTGCGTATCGATATAAAAGCGTCGTGCGTAGTATTGTTGTACTGGTTCAGTTGGGGTCGCTCATTCAGTTTGCTCCGAACGCACAAACAAGCGCAACTTTCGCCCCACGTTATTATTTGCATTCGACTCCACAGTGCTCGTGGGTGTGTTCCTTACCTTTTGCTCGGTTTCATCTCTAATTCACACCTCCTTAATGTTTTATGAGTCTTTGGTGTTATTTAGAAGAGGTTAGCTCGGAGGATCTGGGGTTACTGGGAGACCTTGGTGCCTTAAACCTGAGCTAGGGTGTTATATAAGCCTCAAGCCCAGATCATGTGGTACATTTGATATCGCATCATCATGAATTGCCGTCTTGGGCACTGAACGTACTTCCAGAAAGGCCACTTAGTAAATAGATTCAGGAGTGGACTAATTTTAAATGTATTAGCTAACCCACTGAGCAATTAAAAGCTCCAAAGTCATTTGGCTGACTAGGCTAAAAATGTTGTAGCTGACATAATAACATGTGGGCTAGCTAATTAGCAACTTAAGTGCATTAATACAGACTAAAAGACACAAGCATGTATATAATCATCCCCTTCTAAAAAAAGCTTTTTAATGTAGCACGTCGCGTTTCCACCCTTAGCAGATAGGCTAGCCGTCTCCGAGTGTTTCAGCTACGAGCTGAGGTGTTCCGGCCAGCATTATGATTTCTTTCATTGAGTTTTTTCCTTTTACCTAATTACCACATTTCAGAAGGGGAAAAAAAAAAAAAAATCTGACTTCTAATGTACATTTTCAAGCACTATGTCCTACATTGCCCTGTGGTGAAAAAGACAAGCTTTTTAGCATCAGGTAGCATGAAATACTTTATCTAAATTCCTAACAAATATAAACTTTAACAGATGTGACAGCAAGAATTACAGCCTTCACTGTTTTCTCCTTTTTGTATTTATCAAGCCGGGTTGTATTGTGACAGCAAGCTATTAGCGTTCAGCTAGTTCGTATGGCGCTAGCTAACGTTTGATTAGGAATAAAGCTGTTGTTATTTAGCTTAGCAAATGTTGTGCTTCATTCCTTGGTTGCAAGAGGCGCTAGTTTACAATCAGTGTGTAATTTGAGGCAGACGTCCTGGTACTTTTGCTTTCATACCTTTTAGTAAATGTATTATTCTTTTAATTTGAGTGAACTGAGGTAAAATATATCAAAGGAGGAACTTTTGCTTTTGAGGCTGCTGAGTTTTGGGTTTGTTTTTTTCTACCAGCTAATTGAGCTAGTCCCAGATGGATGACCTTATGACTGCTGGATTTTGTACTTTTGGATACTTTGAACCTTTTTTTTTTCTTTTTTTTTTTTCGGTGTAACAGTCACGGTCACAGTCCTGTCTTTCAAATGGGAATTGCGGAATTGTTGTACTTTTGAAACAAAACGCTATCTGAGAATTAAAGCGTAAGATGAAATATCTTGTTAGACGCTGAATCACATCCAACAATCTCCAAATTAATCAAGGTGTTAATTAGTAGGAACACAATATCTCCCATTTTAGCTCATCTCCTGTGCTTTTTTTTTTTTTTTTTTTTTTCCTCTGGCACATTGTAATTTATTTTCTGTAACATCCTTGTCTTTTTGAAAGACCTATTTTATCACTGCCATATATTTAAAAAAAAAAATGTAGATCCGTGCTGATGAATGGTTTCTGCATCTAAATTTTATGACCAAAAATTAAAAAAACTTAATTAAGACCCCAGTGCCCCAGGCTAACAAGATTTCTGCCTTCACTATTGTTTTTTTTTTTCCCCCCACAGGTTTGTGACCCATGTCTATAGCTTCCTGGCAGTGCTCTGTTGATTAGTCTTGTCCTCTTCCTGTGCTTTTAGTACTCTGCTTGTCTGTTGCTGTTTTTATTGTGTCCTCGCTTTCAAGGTTTCCTTCCCCACCGCACCAATTCACGTCCTTTCTCTTCTGTCCTCATCCTCACTGTTGCTCTTGCTTTTTTCGCTCACACCCGCGGCTACTTTCTTGACGTACCCTTCAACAAGTTATTAAGATCAATGGAAGTCATTCCGCATGTGCTTTATGGGGTATGAGACATAAGCAGAGCGCCGGGAGCAGCGTTCGAGGATTAAATCACTTCTGTTCCCATCGAGGCAGGTCTCCTGTGGAGAGTCGGCCTATTAGCACTGCTGTTTCAGCGGAAGAATTATCAGGAATTTATCAGAATTTTAACACCGGTGTACAGTGTTAGGAAATATCACTCAAAAATACCAAAATGAGGCTTCTGGCATATCCAATTGACACATGAATCTGGTTTGATTGACAGTTATGTAGATGTGTTGAACTCTTCAATATTACCTGACATCCCCTGGACGCCCTGTTACCACCCAGACGTCTAGCAAACTTTTAGCCAGTGCTCTTGTCTCGGTTCGTGCACAGGGGCGTCATGCTGGAACATATTTCGATTTCTTAGTTCCAGTGATGGTACGACGTTAACTTGGTTCTAGTGACAATGGTGTGCTTCCAATTTTCTGGCAGCAGTTCGGGGAACACGCACACATGGCTGTGATGGTCAGGTGTCCACAAACCTTTGGCCATACAGTGTATATAAAGGGTTTCATGATCACTACCAGATTCCTGGCAGGAGAAAAGCTCCCACTACTCCGTTTCTGTTAAGATGTAAACACTTATCTTTAAAGTCGGGACATAAAACTTTTAAATAAAATTTTGTATGTAACATATCCTAGAATAGACCGGAAAAATGATATTAAACCAAAAAAAAAAAAAAACCTTAATCCTTTCTAGTATCTGCATCTGAACTAAAACAGATGAGTGGCAGATTTTCCCCCCAAGCACTTGGTGGTTACCTTGGCAGTAAAACCCTGTGTGTATATATATATATACCAGTGCACAAGTTTATACAATAGACAACATGTGAAAGGACTATAATTATAAATGTGCTGCAT
>JAQQZR010000015.1:17107860-17119301 GCA_030068235.1 Notoglanidium macrostoma | reverse complement strand
CTCCAGACCTTGATATCACACGTTGCTCTGCTGACACGATTGCCTGACTGGATGTTTGCCTGAATTAACAGGGGTTCAGGGGTTCCTATTAAACTGGGCAGTCTGTGTATGACCGTGTTTCCAAAAGAAAAAAAGAATGTCCCCGAGGAAGAAATATTTTTAGCGCGTTCTAATAGTCCATAAGATATTTCCCATTGACCTCGAATTGAATTGTTCATTTACAAAAATCAATTTTGAATCAATTGGAAAACTGAATCGAATCGATTGGCTGTCTATCGCCGTTTAATCCTACCCTGACTGGCACCGACTCATGAACGAGTCTCGCTCCTGCTAGAGAGGACCTTGATATCTGAACGTAGTTAGCAGCTAATCTGGCATCTAGCACTCCTGTATCTGTTAGACTCTTTTCCCCAGCCCGCTCTCATCCCTTGGGTCATTTTGTAACGGAGCAGGCAATGACACGCACATGACATCTATTTTGTGTAATCATGTTTTATGCAAGACTTTGCAGGAATCGAATCTTTCACATCTACAGCCTGGATGTGTGGAGACTTGCACACTTGGCAGACCTCGGAATCAATTAGAGTTATTTATCACCAGCGGTAGCGAAAGATCTTCGTTCCCAGGAGGATTCTGAAAATAACGATTACAGCGGCGCGTTCGGGTCCCGCTTGCCGCGTCACACTAGCGCCTCTCACAGCTGTGACGAGTGCTCCGAGCTCACCTCGCACTCGATCACTTTTACCTACACAGCAGTTCTGTTTCAGAAGCGCTGCCTCTCCAGACTACGGCCCTCTTGAGATCCCACAGCCATGAACATGGTGTGTGTGTGTGTGTGTGTTGCGTAGTAACACTGGAGGCACAGGTGGAATGGACACACCCGGCGTTGTATACAAACCAGATGCGCCCTCATCATCTCAGGCCTTTTGAAGTGGGTGACTTGATACTCGTCCCTTTTGTTCCAGCCGAGTCGTGCTGCACCAGTGTTGCTTTTTTTGAGCAGCAGTCGCATTACATTTCCTTTACCTAGCTGTCTGCGACTCTGGCGCATTAAAGCGTATTTAATATTGTTTGATTTCTATTTTTGCTTAGTAAGCATTTCTCCCCCCAGCAAAGGAGGTTACATTGTAGCGTTCCAGAAATAATGCTCCTGCAGTGTTCTTAAAACTCCACGTTAAACACGTGCAGTAACCCTGTAGGAACGTTCCATGCGTAACGACGTATCCATGTGTAACGATGCAACGTCTAACAAAACGAATTACCACGTCACAAGCTTGTATCTAAACCACACAGGCTTCTACTTGGCCTTACACGGCCAAGTCTGATTTTATTTTCGGCCTTGCCAGAGGACACTTCTGCTCTGCTTATCCGTGGCAGCTTTACAGCATCTCGGCTTGTTGCTTTCGTTCCGTTTCGTTTTTTTTCACCCCTCCCCTTTCACATTTTTCACACGAGCAGCACGCCGAGTCCTTATCAGAATGCATGACACTCACCGTCTCTACATAGGCCATTGCTTTTTTGCAGGATTTGTTAACAGCTTATTGATCCGGCGGCTCTCATTCAAGTAATTGAACATTCAAAATGCAGCGATGAGGTGCGGACCGAGGCCCGTACAGGATGTTTATAGCCCTTAGCCGTCACCACAGCTTCTGTGGAGATCATTTGCAGGTTTTTCTTTTCATGGAAACCGGAGCCTGTAAGCGAGCATATATTGCTTTGTTGTTCAGTGCTGGCGCGAGTACGGATTACGGTCGTCCGTAAGTGGAGCAAAGCACGTCAACAAACCGAAAGTGTGACCGCAAAACAAAGCCGAGACAAAAACGCGTCCGCGGAAAACACGGCGGCAAAACCAAAAAAAAAAAGCGCCGACACAAGAAAACAAAAGAACGCGATCAACAAAGTGGACAATGAAACAAAAAGTATGACCAAAAGGAAAAAACAGCAAAAGATGAAATAAAAAAAAATGTGGCAAGAAACCAAAAACGAGAACATGTTGGAAAAACCACAAATACGACAGCATTGACTCAAAACCCACATGCTGATTGCTGATTGGTTACCGTGGGCATCAGTTTCTTATACGGGTGAAAATGGAGAGCTGGAGAATGTTTACACAAAGAGGAAACGTGAGCCTGAATGAAGCTATTGAATGCTTTTATATGTCTTCATTTTTATCAAGGCCATTCATATGATGTTAAGATATGCTCTCCACTTTGTACATCATTAATGTGAGTGTACGGACGATGAAAAGCTGCTTGGATTATTGAAAGGAACGACTCGCGCTAGAACAACACGAGTGACTCCACGTCAAATTGTTTTCATTTGGTACCAGACTGAAAACCCACAGGTCTTTTTGCTTGTGATCTTTTTACATCCCGTGACCTTTATAGTTGTACGCCATGTCCAGTCGGCAACGAACATGCGATAGCCGATAAGGACCACCCCTTTCCTTTTTCTGGTGTTTTTGAGTTTGTGTTTTATGCCCACCATTAAAATACCACCACTTGCTTCCAGGAAGGAAGCATCAGATCAGCTCGGTGCCGATGCCCTGCTTTTATTGCCCTCTACAGTCCTAAAGGAAACGCGTCTAATCGGAAGCGACCGTCGCTGACCTTTGAAGCTACATTCCATAATCACAGCCTTAATGACTGAGACCATGCCTCTGATCAGCTGTGCGAGTCTCCGATGGCTGTTTAATTACTCAAAATCTCAGGCCGCAGTCGCGGTTCACAGGTCTACAAGTCTACAGTATGCAAGTGGGATTGCCCACTGAAGACTTGGTAACACATAGTTTATTTGAAATGCAGACCTGTAAGATATCTATGAGCGCATCCGCAGCAGGTGAGTCACAAGACCTTGTGCGGACCTGAAAGACAAAATTCTTTCTCCGTCGCGTCATTCCAGCAGGCTTTGAATCAACAGTGAGCGGTTGTAAGATCGACCATTTTACATTCCAACCTTGCACTTCACTCCTCTTCTGTTGTCTCCGATTGCCTCCTGGATCCACTCTACACACACTTCATTCCATTCCAGACAAACTTGAATAACCTCTTATGAGGAATTAGCATATCCTGTGTGTGGATATGTATAAGATCATGGCCATGAGGGTGTTGTTTTTTCAGTCCACTGTGCGACCTTCACCTTTTTGTAGCACATGTGGAGCGCAGAGGCAGTTCCTGCTATTTCTATTCACTGTTGTTGGGTGACGAGGACAGCAGAGATGCAGAGCCGTCGTCTGAAGTGTAGACTTTGTAGTTTTTTGACCGCTTGCTACAGCGACGAGGCAGATTTTCCCAGTTGAAGCAGTGGACGGACCAAATGTGAATAAAATTTACCCAACCGAACCGCTAATTCGGAGCATGAGAAAGGACGTGGGAGTTGAAAGACATCTTGTACTTCTCGTACAGGCTAAGCTTGCCCTGTGCCAACGGGTGAACTTTGAATTATGAAGTCAAGCCAGTAGAGTACAAGAGGATGTGGTTAAAAAAAAAAAAAAAAAGAAAAAAAATAGGCTTAAAGGAATAGTAAGCTAGATTTTGGAAGAACCCAACTGAAAAAAAAAAACCACAGCTTCTCTTCAGGCTTCCCTTCAAAGCCACTTGTTCAAGCACATGAACGCGATTACTACTGAAGGTCCACGAGAGAGGGCGGAGCTTAGTGTTGCATGGTCATATTCAACTAATAAAATTCCCCCCAAAAACAAAACGAAAACACAAAATTCAGATAACTCCTTCGGGTGTCGGTATCGTTGAAAAGCGATAGCGCGATGTTCGCTCTGGATTTGCGGTCTTCACGTACTAGTCTGAAGGTCCTGCTTCCCAATTGTGAAGGATTTCTGAAGTGCTTTGTCGGAGCGAAACGGAAAAAAGCCGAAGCAAGATCAATCCTCGCTTGTTCGTTACCGGGGAAATTTTCTATTTTGATTCCATAGCTCGTACGTACAATGGGTGTTGTTCCACATCGAGTGAAGTGTACACCGATTAGATCACGTACACACGAAGCGAAAGTTGTAAAAATAAAATGCGTGTCGTCCACTACTCCAACGTTCAGCACGTTCAAAAAGGTTGAAGGTCCTCCCAGTTCGGAAACTCGCTATCCAAATAACTTTTTTTGACGTTTCCGCTCACAATTACAAGGTGAAGGGCGTTCGTATGCAACACCCAAGTAAAAATCCCGAAACTCAGTAAAAACGTATGCAATATTAAGTAGTATTTAGAGCATTACGTTTTTTTTCCCCGGTTTCTAATAAAGAGGATTTTATTTTATCATATTCCAAATTCGCTTACGCAGCACGTCATTTATTTGAATTATTAGGAACGGGCGTTTTCAGTGCCGACAGTATGCTTTGATGGCTTAACACTTTTCATAATAAAGTAAACAAGTGCAGCCGATTACACAGACGAGTGGAAATTGAGCGATCGCTCTGTGCGTTTGTGCAGGAAGAGAATCGGAGATAGCTGAAGAATGCAGGGAATGTCCGTACGCCGTGTCCCGCTGAGGCGTCATGCTGAAAATATTATCTTGTTAACAGGTGCTTATGCTGGTACTCCCTTTATAGCTCACTGCAATGCTTTGTTCAGGGATTATATAGGTTTAATAGCTTTATTTAGAGAGAAATGGATATCGGTGTTGCCGGCATCATTAATCCACACTATCGTTGCTGAACTCTAGGTTTTTTCTTTTTTTTTTTTTTTTAAAAGAGAGTTTTTTTTTTCTTTTGTTGTGTAGTCATATCTCACAGGATGTTCTCTTGGGGGGGGTAAAGAGCCTGTAGTGCTTAGTCACCGAATATCAGACAAGGCCAAAGCTCTGGTATGCTTGGTTGACTAGACTTTAATTGCGTTTTTATTTGAAGAAATTTAGACTTTAAGGTCTCACACAAACACACACGACCATTCCTGAGTAGGGAACGCTTCTTGCTTGTCTGAAATGAAATTTTAAACGTGCTTGTCCACTATCCAGTGGAACCGTGACTCTGTTGGTGGCCTTTTGATTTTAAGCTTGTTTTGTCAGTGCACCCTGATGCAATAAAATTTCTGGCCTCGTTTAGGGTTCTGTCAAAACCTCGCTCTTGTAGAGGCATGCACACCTCACCCTGAAATGTTCTGGCACATTCTCCGAACCTGGAGCTAAATACCGAAGACCTAACGCTAACGCCGGGCCAGTAAAAGCATCCCGCTGTTTTTATCTGCGAATATCTCCAAGTAGGTCAGGAAGTAGAAATGCCTGTTCGATGTTGACCAACTTCTCACGATTTCGATATGAGCCTAAAACGCAAATAGAACGTTCTTCCCAGGTTTGTTTGGCATGTGACGTATCTTTTTTTTTTTTTTTTCTTTTTTCTTTTTTTCCCCAGTCCTGACAACTTTCCCACGTTTCATCGAGGTCCACGGTTTTTTACGCGTCTTTATCACGCACGTCGCGACCAGTTCTCACTCCCAACGATGCTGAAAGAGCGCCTGGATTAAAAAGGAAAAAGTATCGACAAACCAAATTTGCGTAGGTGTTTTGATCTCTCCGATATTAACGGACACGCCCTTGAAAGCTCCGCCCCCCCAACCTTCCCACCGTCACATGTTCGTAACTGTTCGGCCAGCTACCTCATCTCCAAGGTCGATATCAGATGTCTTGTCTCGCATGCATTTCTGACTGAATAAAAACAAAATAGTGCTTGCTTTGTAAGGTCCATGCATGACGCCGAATTTGCACTCGATTTGTCGTCATTCAGGCCTACTGCACTGTTTTTTTTTTTTCCCCCCTTGCTACAGCTTTTTGTGTCAGAGCTTTGGCCAATTTAGCATAAAATGGAAAAAAGCGAGGCTGCCTTGGGTAACAGCGTTCTTGTCATTTCTTGCAAACTCCTACTGGGCGAATTCTAAAAGCAGAGCAAGCGAGGGACGGTTCAGGCACTCTGTGATCTCTCGGTTTCTCTCGAGCCTGTCTAGCTGCCACCTCGTCGTCTGCAGACGCCCTGCAGCCTGTCACCCCGCGGTAAGCCTTTTCATGTGGCAGGAGTGGAAAGACATCTTGGCTGGCCTCGACATCTCCGTCAAGACTCCAAAGTGCCACCGATTCCAATTTATGGCTGTCTGGAGTGAACAGGGCCACATCTGGCAGTCTGAGACCCAGGCTTCATTCTGGAAGGGACAACACAGGTCAGGGTGCAACAAGCATTTCAGCGTCCTCGTGTAGTCCCTCACTGATTAACAGCTCCCTCAGTTTTTCCCTCCTACTTTATTTAATTCTTGCGGAAGAGATCGAAAGCGCTTTTTTTCTCTTCTTTTTTTCCTCCCCCCGTTCAGACTCGAAATGTCGTTTTTGTTTCTAGCCCTTTTCATTTATCATTTGTAGACTCCTATTGTATCTTTACCATTCTGTTTGTAATTGAACAAAATGGATTTTTCCCTCGAGTCACATCATTTCAATCGGAAACTTATTTAATCGATACGTATAATGGCGTTTTAGTGTCGTCGGGGGTTTTTTGGCCATGGTGTTCATTTTAGGAAAGAAGTGTTGACGTTTTGATAAATGACCATTTTTGAGTACTGGTACTTCCGTCATGTTTCAGTCACAGAGTGAGTGGAGGTACTGAGCTGGGTGTTTGTACAGAGAGCGGGAGGAAGAGCGTAGTAAACTAGGGATGGGCGGTGATGATTATAATATAAATATTGTCAATTATGTCGCAATACACTTCTCTGAGCTATCAAAGGTGTCGTGATCTAGTTTGATCTAGAACTTTCTTTTTCAATAGCTTTAATGCTTTGCTAAGTAACACAATAGACATGAACCTTAACAGTTCTGTTCGCAATCGGATACACGCTGTCAAACTGGCTGTGACGCACCTTTAAATGTAATTCTAATTTTGGCGCTAACCGGACTAGACAACTTGCTCGTGGGTGAGACGCATCCAAAAGGAAAGCTTGTAGCTGTCCGAGCTAGTAGAAAAGATCGTTATCCGTATTTGAACAATGTAAAAGGTTTATATGTTCATTAGCAGCACAACAAATGGCGTAAATAAGCAAAGCCGGAATACCGTTACAATGACCAGGCGTAGGTGAGATACGAGGTCACTCGGCTCATTTTTAGCTCCTCGAGATCGAGGACGTCGTCGCAGTCGTTATGTAATTCACCTAGTTTGCTGCTAGGTGCATCACTTTGCGGTAATTTAGCAGCATTCGTGCTGGCAAGCTTGAACATTCTCATCAAGGACATTTCTGCCGGTGGCCTACTAACATACCTCTCACTGACGCCTACTCGCAGACGACTGCTTTCCAAAATTAGAGCGCACACGGACCCGGAAACAGCTCCTTCGCCGTACTTCTTTTTTTTTTGTTTTTTTTTTAACTCTGGACAGATTAGAGTGGATCACGTGTACCAGCATTGTATCAGTGTGTACCGGGAACTGTTTGTCTATCCAGATTTATGAAGATGGTTTGTTTGGTTTTTTTTAATCACGTGGCTTCAGTCAGTTCTGTAATAACGCAAATATGTGGCCAGCTTTATTGTCTTTGCCTTTCCCAGGATCGAGAGAGAAATACTCGCTCCCTTTTCACACCATTCACTCCACATTAGGAGTTTCCATTCATCTGCGGTGAACAGTAATTATCTGTTCCCGTACTCTCTCGGGACCATTTGGTGCGCCTCTGAGGCCACCTTCTGCAAATCGGAGCGTCTGGTGCCATTCATTCGCGCCGTTGCAGACGTCTGTGCATTTTGTTCTCTGCTGGACTTGGAGCCAGGCAGTTAATCGGATATCAACCTAGATCACGATAATAACGATGACCGCGTCATGCAGCGCGATGTTCTTACATGCACTAAACTAGGACTAGGCCTTTGCCCGTGTGGTGATGGCTGACCGGGTTACCATGGTAACAACCTCCCCCCGTGACCGTACACTTGTTTATCAAGGAGGAAATTTATTGAACGTCTCTGATCAGTTCGCAGAGATCAACGTTAATAATTGCACTTGCAACATTGGTCAAAGTAATGGCACCCGTCACACCTCACGTTCTGCAGTTTAGAAGCTCGTACACGCCTCGCGGGTCTTCCGGATTTGAGCACGTGTTCGGAAGGCGTCCTTCCTGCGATTGAGAGGGGTAAAGTGACTCCGACTGAAAACAAGCTTTGCAAGTTTGCAGGTTTCGGGGAGTTACTGTGCGTGTTTTGTTACACGGACGAGCCAGTCTTTCCAGAACGCGCCTCCCTCTCTCTTGGTGGCCGCCTTTCCAGCCGATTGACGGCGAGATAGTCGCGTCTCGAAGCTGCTGTTCTGAGATGAGGATGCCCTAGCTCGACAAACAGAAGAGCTTGTCTAAAGGATCTCGCTCGTCTATTAATTTAGTCTTCAAATCATAAAAGCTGTATTAAGCAAAACCGTCCTAAATACATACATCCCTTCTATTTCTCCAAAATCAGTGTATCGGAGTCTTTTTTTTTTCTCCCCTGTTAACACACGAGCAGGTGAAAGTTCAAAAGCTCATTAGTTAGCAGTTAAGTGTGTGTGCGCGTGTGTTTACTGTGTAACGTCGTCGCCGTGTTTCACCCAAGGCACACCCATCGACTCTGTGGACGCAATCTTTCACACATTGCCTCATAAAAATGTCAGGCTGTACAAGTTATTCTGAAATGACTAGCATGTAATAGAAGCTGAGATTCGGGCCTCTCGGCACGATTAAACGGACTTCGACCTGTCAGATGAGTCAACGCTGCAAACATTCCCAAGTAATATGTGGGTTTTCTTGCAGTCAACAGAAAAACAAGGTTTTTACAAATCTCAATATTTAAGCTCCGACCTTACGTGAGCCAAGGTCAACGCGCGTCAATAAACCTAGACCTATTTCTTCCCAGAATGAACACTCTGGCTAGCACAGTGCGTTCAGGAGTTACTACGGGCAAAAAGACCAAATGAAATTAACCTGCATTTAAGGTTTAGCTATGACATTTGTGTGTGTTTATACATTTATTTTTTTTCCTTTCGACCCCTTGTTACAGCGCTACAGGGGTCATCTGGAAACTAGCAGCAGTCCGACCAAGCACAAAGCCTGAAACGCACGGGGTTGCAATTTGTTTTTGCTTTGAACCGAATTTCTTTGCTTTTTCTTTCTTTACAGATCATTCATAATGATGCATGTATACTGTGGTACAGGTCCTGGTAAGGCCGGGACCTTTAACACACACACACACACACACACACACACACACACAGGGGGGGAAAAAAAGAGACTTGCTGAATAATTTTTTGCGTTCCTGTTACGCTAATAAGGTCAGGAATAAAAGTGCAGGGTAAAATGTCAGTCATGTTTTTTTTTTTTTTTTTTTTTAAACTTATGTCATTATGTAAAAGTATTCGGACACCTAACCATGACCGTATGTGGTTCTTCTCCCAGCTGTTTGGAAGCGCACAGTTCTTATAGAACGCCTTCGTTTGCCGTAGCGTTCCCAGTTCCCCTTCACTAGAACCAAGTTGTGTGAAAGCGCTCTAGAGTTTCATACTGTGGTTTTGTTTTGTTTTTTTTACTCTATGTTTTTTTCAACTCCATCGTTTCCAGCACACAGCACGGTGTCCGTTTACACTCTGGCCCGAAGAAGAATAGCGTGGGAGCGACTGGATCTCGGCGTGTTTATTGTGCAGCCTTTCTGTCCTTGGAGACGCACAATGAAACCGACTCTCATTGTCAGGATGTATGTAGTGCACGTTCTTTCGCTGAATGGAAAGCTTTTCACAGGCATACTATATCTCGATTCACTACTTTTTAAATTCACTGGGATCTTCCGGGTCTTGAACCTTGGAAGTAAATTTAAGGAGAATTGACGTCTCTTTTCGAGAGGCAATCGCGCTTACGCGCATAAATGTCAGGTTAGATGGCTCTGTTTTTAAGCAGCGTCATCAGGTTTATTGGCTAAACAGAGTGGACGTCTTTTCGCTGCTTCTCGCATCCATTTATTTATTTTTTTGGCCGTGGTCTGCTCAACCGGCCGTCAGCGGAGCATGCTTTTATATTCAGTCAAGAAGAAACCGTGTCAGCCGGAGACGGCGGAATAAAACGGAAGCAGTTGCAGCTGGCGTAGGATTTCACTACACCCCCGTCAAAGCATTCAGCGAGCCCACGGATGTGGGCGGAGTCATCCTGGAAGAGACCACGCCCATGATCGTGACCTGGGACAGGCTGAAGAACTTTGTATTGCTGTTCGCTCCTGCCTCTCAAAAAAAACAACAAAACACTCCATTGCCTTTGTTAAGGAAAAATCCTCCCTGAATGTCCATGATTTATTTAACGATTACATTTTTTTGTTGCGACATCTAATCACCATAGCTGCTCACAGCATGCGACAGTGAACAAAGTAGCACTTCATAGCGGTGACGATCAGCACACAGACATATTTGTTTATCATCTTTATCACGGACTGTACAAAGCGCTCACCCGTCAGTTAGCTGGCTAGTTTGTCGCTAACAAATGGCGAACATTGAGTTTTTTTTTTTTCCCTCATTTTACTTAATTCCGAGTTCCCACTTCCAAGGTAAATCGTACGCAGCACCAGCCTTGGCTTTCTCCGTCCTCACGGATCAGCCAATACCGCGATAACACCATCCCTCCTCGTCATCTTCTAGATCGCTAACTAGCCAAGCTGAATCATCGCCATAGCTGAGCGCAAACTGTGCTGTATAGCGGTGCTGCATTTTGGAAATCCGAGCCTGTTGTACGTCTCCGCTACCTCAGGAAGAGGCCACGTGTATCATTCACGTATATTGTAAATACCTCTGGCTCACCTGTAACTGTCTTCATGTCTCATGTTTCATGGACAGACGCTGTCCTACGTTCAGCTTGTTAGGGTTGTTGCATGTGACCACTTAATTTATTATTATTATTTATTTTTTTTATTTTTTTAGTAAGTTCACGAATATAATGGGGGAAAAAGTGCTAGGAAAAGGAAATGAGTAACTGACTTCCGAATTCAGGTGGCTGAAAAGAGTGAACATGACTGAGCTTGTTGTTCCGAACGACCCAAGAACACGGTCATCATTTTTAATACAGAAGTTTAAAGATAATAAGTAGTTTTAATAGTTAAGCTCTCTCGCTTTTGAGTTTAGTCATTTTAAGTAAGGAACGGGTATGCTCCTGTCTCGTCCGTCTCGCGCTCTCTCTTTCCAATTGTCCAGTAAACTTTCCCGACAGCACGTCGTATATACACTACCGGTCAGACGTTTGTACACACCTACTCTTTTTCATAGGTTTTTCTTTATTTTTTTTGCTTTCTACGCTGTAAAATATTACTGAATACATCAAAACTATGAAGCAACACGTACGGCGTATACTGAATTATGTGGTAAGCAAAAAAGTGTCAAAAAAAAACCAAAATATATTTTATATTCTTCAAAGTAGCCACCATTTACCGTGATGATGCAATCGGCATTATCTTACCCAGCTTCATGAAGTCGTCACCTG
>JAQQZR010000015.1:17094626-17105274 GCA_030068235.1 Notoglanidium macrostoma | reverse complement strand
TGTCAACAACCGCTCAACTAAGTAAAGAGAAACGACAGTCCATCATTATCCAGTCTCTTTTAAAGTCATAAAAATAAAGAAAACATTGAATTAGAAGGTGACCCCAAACTTTTGACCGGTAGTGTGTGTGTGTGTATATATAATTGTGTATATATATATAATTATTTTTTTGTGTGTTACTTTTTTGCTGTACAGCATGTCTGTCTCGTTAATAAGCCAGAATTCAATCCAATGCCTCGTTTAATAGTGCGTGCAGTCCCGTCATCCAAACTGTGCTTCATGCCTCGTTTGTTTGGACCAGAGTACGAAGTTCTCCAGTAATGACTTGCACAGGCGAGCAGAAGAATCTGGCAGGACCTCCGGCTCAGCCGGGACGCAACAGGTGGTGGACAGAGACAGTGGCACTCCGGAAGAACTGGATGATGTCGAGGATGTATTTCTGGATAAGCCGTTTTAAACAAAAGGAATTCACCCCCCCGTCTTCTTTTTCACCTTTCATGGTGCAGGCGTTATTCACACGTCATGCTAATCTGACCCGATTTCAAGGCCGCTTTTCCACGCATGCCTCAGTGGGTGCTCATCTCTGGCGGCGGTTTCTGGAAGTTTCTATGGCTGATGAGGTCGGGCATTACAGAAGACAGCACTGCATATCTAGGTTATGACAGAAACTAAAAAAAAACTACTCAAAAAGCATTCCTGTCATGCCGTAACGTACGTGTGTGTGTGACGGACTGTGCTGAAATAATAGTCACAATGTACCCAGCCTATTGATTGTTGCTGTGCTGCTGTGTTTGTCGTGCTGTGGGCCAGCTCTTTGTCAATACCGCAGTAAAGTTTTCCCTGGATGGTGAGACTCCTTGGTGGTCCTTGTTGTAGTGAATGACAAAAACGTAAAACACTAATTACAGCCTGTCGGGAGGCTGTTGCTTTAATTGGGAGAGGCTTCATGATGGTGCACATGAAGGGTTTCAGAATACCGCTCCATTTATCCCTGTCTTTTAAAGAATGCATGTACAGCGCTTGTAAATAAAAGCAATTAAAGTAAACATAAGGAAGCCTCTATGATGTTGTGGTTTTATTTTTTTTCCCATCCCCTTCTAACGGCGCAACTGAATACTCGATCAGTTTGTTAGGTGTTGACGAATTCTCTGTAAGAGAATGCTTTGTATTAATGTGCACTTTGTCATCATTTTTTTAGTAACTTGTAGAAGGTGGAAAAAAAAACATTAAAAAAAAAAAATTTCCAATTTTTGGAAGGATGCATGTTGTAACCATGGGGAAATCTTCAGGATGGGAGTTTGCCATTTCTTGGTGATGTGGTTTGAGAGAGAGAGAGAGAGAGAGAGAGAAAGAGGGGGGAGGGGGGCGAGGGCAGGAACTGGTTTGGCTGATGATCCACATCTTATGTAGCTATAACTGGATAAAAAGTGTGCGGAGTCTTTCTTTAATTAATACAAATTGCTACAGTATAAGAATCATCACTCAGTTCAGCTCATTCTGGAAAACAGTCGACTGCGAGGTGGTAACCGTGACCGCTTCATCACACCACCCTGTCCTTGATTAGTTTCCTAGAACACCACACCCTGTTGTTTTATTCCTTACATCATGCACCGCGCCATCATCCAGCTTGCTCTCCGATGTGCACCGGGAGACAATAAACAAAGAATAGCCCCTTCCCAAGACATGCTTGGAACAATAGGAGGTTTATTCCTGTCAGGGCCGGGCTCTGGCTCACTATGTAAACAGGAAGTTGGGGGTTTTGTGATGGATGCGGTACAACTAGAGCAAGGTGTCGGAGGACCCTTCGGCCTGGCTCCCGTCCGACCCTGTTTGCCTTTCGAATGTCGTGACCTATAAGGCCAAAGTGCAGGTCCGAGAGGTGCGGCGGGCTTGTCGGTACTCTGTTCAGTACCGCATGCTGGAAACGTCGTGTACTTTTCACAAACTTGGAACTAAAGCTAAAACGACTACAGCGAATTGTTGTTTTTGGTTCACTCGCTGGCTGACCGAACAGCGAAGCTTTTTGGCGATGTTGCTGCACTTGGGACTCGTGTAGCTCCGAGTCACATGCTTGGCAGTATCCTGACAAAAGCCGCAGCTTCACTCTGAGCCATTAGAGCTGTGATTGATTTAGAAAATTGTCATATAAATAAATTTACAGGGGCACTTCAGTATATTGAACTAAACTAGTGTAATTTTCTTGATGGACCGAAACAAATGTTAAACGTTTTAACTGCTCGATTTGGGTTAGAAGCAGCCATGATGACCAATTTATTATTTTTTTTTCTTTTCCCAGGATTGCATGGTTTGTAGAGAGGGGAGTTTTCATAAACAGCTCCTCTCGTTGGACAGCCCCAGACATTGCGAACAGTAATTTCAGTGCTATTTTCCTGCCATAAAGAGTTCACAACCATTCTCATTATCGTCTTTTTTCCCTTCCACCAAGAGCAATCTGCGTAAATGCAACATTGCATGGGTTAGTCAAAAATAGCATAAGGTTAATTTAGCTGTTTTTGGTCTTGTTTACTTGTTTGTCTTGTCTTTTCGTATCCCTCCTCATTCACCTTTTATTCCTGTTTCTTGGCCCTGACCTTCAAACTCGCCATGACCTCCGAGACAACATTAGTATCTGTTAGGTGGGTTGTTTCTGGTTTTGTTGAATGTCACGAGGAGGGTTGGATATGTTTGTACCCTTTACTTAAAAAAAGATAATGACCAAATGTCATGTTTTAATGTTATAATAATCCTTCTCTTTTTTTTTTTTTTTTTTTTTTTAACAGCCTCTGTGATTTTGTTATACAGAATAACCAATAACGGAACTTAAAAAAACTAGACAGATGAGATTTGTCCCTTCCCCTTCCCTTGAGATGAAAACAAGGAGCGTATATACGATTTAATACTTTTAATGAACTCCCAAGAGAAGGAAAGAATAGGAAGGGCGGGGGAAGGAATGTAAAGGGATAATTAATAAAAATGTACTTCAGGGAAATAAAAAAAACTATTCAGATGTGCTTTGGTGCAAAATATATGCTTTCCCAGTTTCATGGCTGACCTCCGCGCACAAGCTTGCCGGCATTTTCTTCGGCTGCATTGTACTGATTGATATAGCGCCACGTTGGAGTGGTGCCAGTATTGCAGGAAGATCGCAGAATACCACCGAATGAAACAGTTGTTTACGTTTTATAAGCAAAAATTGGCAGCACACATTCAGAGAAAGACGGAACAGCCAGTACTGCAGACTGCTTTAGTTAATAGATTATGGACACACCTCGTATTTCAAATCATTTCTGCCAAGACGTTTTGCCAAGTCTCCGCTGCAAGGATTAAAATTATTATTAATAAATCTGTCATTTGTTCATTAATGGCTGCGCTGGCAAACTAAGAACCTAAGTAAAAATTGTGAATGACTCAATTGACAAGTGACTAATGGACAAATTTCATCTACTGGTGCTTGGAAGGTTTACATTCGTCATCGCTGTCACAAGAGCAGGTCTCCGCTGCTGACTATAACGAATGCCGGCGCTTGCGTTCTGTAGCCATTTAGCTTTGTTCATTTCATGTACCATGTACGACGCATACAGACGTTCCGTCCTCATACAGCTGAAAATCTTGAAAAATGGTTCCCTAGGTGAAATGTGTGTGTAATGTATTGATCAACACAGTTTGTGTCACTGGGTAGAAATGCCTGCAAGCGATTCCCAATCCCCTCCATCAGAACCCATTTAATTTCCTTCCCATGGCCTGACTGACAAAGGGTCACGCTTCAATCCCCAGACATCGTCATAAGCCCTTATTCGGCCTGCTTTCTTGCTGCACGATTGAGATCCGCGAGCTTTCATTATGGCAGTGAGCGGCTCTGTGCAAAAAAAGCGATGCCCATGTGCTAGGAGGAAAGGGGTTTTGAAGAAATCAGTCATGCTAGGCCCTAGGCCAGCTGGCAACAGCAGCCTTGCTCCATCTATAAGCAAGATTCCCATTTTGATGCCTGCATGGTAGTTAATAAGAAGCAATAATGAGAGATGGCGCTATAGCTGATAAGCTTATGATGGAGGAGAGAATCTTGAACCTTGCCATGTAGCTGATGGCTGGGTGGTTGGTCATTTTACTGCTCTCATCCAGACTCAAGTGTCATTCCTGTCTCTGGAGACTGGCCTTGGCTGGCAGAGTGGGTTGGTCCCAGTGGCTTCCGACCTTCTGCGATGCACGTTTAGCCTTGGTTTGTTGCTGATGGCTTGGCAATTGGTAGTATTATGGCTTTCATCCAGACTCGGGACTAAAGAATTGAGGAATATAGTTTGGTGTTTCTGTCGCTAAAGACCTAGAGAGTGCTGGATGTATAGGTTGCCCCTGTGGTTTCTGGCCCACCGGGATGCGTCTTGGGCCTTGCTGTGTTGATGGTGGCTTGGCAACTGTTAATATTACTGTTCAAAGCCAGTCTCAAGATTAGTGTTTTGAGGCGCACAGCTTTGTCATTCCTGTCTCTCAAGACCGGAGACAGTTGGTAGTTTGGGTTGCCCCAGGGGCTTCTGCCCCTTTGCAATGTTTTATGGTTTAACTGGGGAGCACGACAGGTGCCAGGGCTGGTCATGATGCGGGAATTAACTTGGTTCGGGATGGCGATCCATCACAAAGCATCGTTCACACACATTTACATCTAGGGGCAATTTAGTTTCTGGGAGGTGGGGTGAAACTTGAGAAATCCATGTGGACACAGGAAGAACTTGCAAAACCCGACCCACAGTAACAAACCAGGGAGCGTGGCGCGGTGAGGCAGCAGTGCTACCCACTCTGCCACCATGCCTCCTAGTTTGTTTATTAGCCTGGGAAAAAAATCCATCCATCTGCTCCTGCTGACCAGACAGTATCAAGACCAGCCTAGTGAAAAATGGGCCTGCACAGCTCATCCTCTTAGACAAGTCAATGGTTCCTGGATGTAGATCTTCAACCTGACACTTGCATCATTTTGTCTATCGATCTTTTTCAAGACCCACATCGCAAACATGGACTGCAGATCAGCATTGTAGCTCTTGCTGGTTAGAAGCAATATTGTTTAGCCGAGGCTCTAAAATATAATTGGGGAAAAGACAGACGTTTTCATATCTTTCAACGTTCTACCAAGACTAACCACTTCACTGGTTTGTTTTAATTGTGTTCTGGGTGACAAAGTTCATCACGAAGAAATGCAAAATGCCTGATAATAATGGCTATAGCAGAAGAATGTATAATAAATCTAGGTGAAAATGCAGGCTTGTCAAAACCGAGCACTCTTATAATTTGTCAGCCAAGTCAAATAATGGAAAAGAATCACTGAGAAATTCCCCTTTCTGTTCTTTTCATCACCTTTATTTACATATCATTAAACCCTAAAACGTCATTTCTCATTTTTTTCCTGATGTGTATTAAATTGGCCTGAGGCATGATATTTCCCCCCTCGCTCTCCCTGGCCTCAGAAAGCAGAAAAACCCAGGACACATGTCCTGATACTCCAGTCTGGTGATGTAAGGGGATTTGGAGAGGAGGGATAATTAAAGTTCTGCAAAAACTGCATGTTTTAGTGGGAGAAGTGTGGGTTTTTTTTTTTTTTTAGTTGATGAGGGAATGGGGAAGCGGGGAAGCGGGGTGGTCAGCTGGCTAAGCATCTGTTAGGAAGGATTAAGAGTTTGGCCATTTTGCAGGGGGACTGTGAGGTCAGAGAAGGCCGAGGCATGCACATGCAACTCATTAGGTGCTCAATAGACCAGGAGCTTATTATTGACATGTTGGATTATGGATGAGCACAATGATGCTGGCAAGTTGGTTGGTGAGCTGTAGGTGCCACAAAATGCTGCATAGGATTTGTTTATGATTATTTATAACAGTATGCCTTTTGAAAACAAAAAAAAAACCCAGGGACGTCTGGCAAAACTTTATGGTTGTATTTTAGAAAGACTGGCATAATGAAATCCCTCACTCCTTTTTTTTTTTTTTTCTTTTTTTTTTTTTTTTTTTTTTTTTTTGATGAAACACTCCAGTCTGTTTTTCAGTCGTGTACTCATCCCTGATGCCATCTGTTGAAGTTATCATAATCTTAGTTTTTGGCCCATTATCACACCGCGCTCATGGTACGAGGATAAACCCAGCCTAATTCTGAGCTCTCCCTGCTTTAGTTTGAAACAAAACCAATATTACATGTTGTTAGTACTGTAAGTGGTGTGTATTCGATTGCGATTTCTGCACGGTGGTACACGTCAGACTAGTAGCCTTTACTCAGAGTTCGTATTGGACACTTCATTTGATCATTGTGTCCTCTAAATTGCAGACAGACTAATCATTTTCTGCCTCGGGGGAATGACCGTGAATGAGTCACCACACTAATCTGTGCCGCCTGCCCAGCTGATCGATATGCTCTAATCACCGTTTTTGCCCGCCCGTACACTCCGCCGTTCCCCTTCTTCCTCCCTTCCTCGTCTGTCCGTTATGAGATCGTTAGCTCCGTTTGGAAGGAGACCTGCGCTGCATCGTATACATTTTAATATAAACCTGATCACACAGCACCTTAGACCCAGATATTGATTTTATCTCCGTTCCATAACGAACACGTGAGCTGATCAGTGTTACACAGGAGAAAAGCTGACTGGATATTGTTCATATAAATGTCCATTAGTATTTCATTCGCTGACACCTTTTTAAAGGTTGGTTGGTTCTGTTGTCATTTTGAACATATCTCTGTGTCTCTCTATCCCAAGCACCGTCAAACCCGCGGATCAGGAAGAATTTGGCAGAATTTCATGTTCATCTCCTTAGAAGAGTCCAGAGACCTGTAGCTGTTCTAGCCGTTCAAGGTGGTCCAACGCCTTGAGACACTTTATGTTGGTTTTCCCTTAAATTCATCACCCGTTTGCGGTAGGAAACGCAAACTGATGGACAGAATGATGGCAAAAGTACAATTTTAAACCTCATCACAGGTCACTTGCACACGCGCGCACACGCTAAGGAGTTTCTTATACAATTTAAAAACCACAAATTTCCATTCTAATTATTATTTCACATGCAGTGTCCCCAGCTGTTTAACACGCATTGCATACAAGCAATATTGCATTGATGGGCAATTAAGAAAACAACAACGGAGAAATAATTGCAGGTTTAAACACATTAGAAAAGGCAAGAACTGAAAACCACCCAGTCTCTTTATCCAATAATGCTAGTGATGTTGCTTAAATACAGAGCAATTGAACCTGACATTTATGAGCAGAAGAGCAATTACGTCTTTAAAAGAAATGTCATTTCTCCTCAATTTCAGTTGCACGGAGCAGGAGTCTGTAAATAGAAAGGTACGAGGACTGGAACATTTTCACAGTGAATGTAAAAGCAGGGAGTGCAGAGATGCCTATGAAAAGCTTTTTTTTATATCCGTCCCATTCGAAGTCAAGCACGCGTGCACGCCATACATCCTGACGAGGAGCGTTTCATTGTGTCTCTCCAAGGACAAAACTCTGCACGAACAACAGGATCCCCTTCATACTTGGTACAAATTATGGCGCTAATTATTCAAGAATGCTTCATTAAAAATGGAGACAACTGAATTGATGAGCTATTTGAGAACGTGAAGTAGGTCTGAATAGGCTGATTGCGTATTATCTGCTTAATCTTTTTATAATATTTACGTATACGCTTATACAGTTAATTATGCAAACGATTAAACCACTATTGGCTCAGTTCATATGCTAGCCCTTTCCATAAGCTGTATTTTAGATTTGTTATTGAGAAATTGTATAACCTTGTTAGGGAAATATAATTCAACAAGCTAGTTTTTCTTAGCTGATTAAATTAGGGCTCATGAAACGTTTCAAACCCAGTGCAAGCGATCTCCCGAATATTCAATACGCGTGATTTTGCTAATCAGTCCTTGCAAGATTGCTACTAATATAATTAGTCCGATTTCTGTTGTGTGTTAAAGGCATCGTCTTGGCGCTGCATGTCGATCTCTTGTGTAGCTGCGATGGAGATCATTTTCATTCAGGACCAGCATGGACATACGCATCTGTGTTAGGCCTAATGAAGCATGGCATCTATAATTGTACCTCAGTTCTGCCCTTGTACTTGTCTTCTGATTTGCTGCCGCCTCCAGCCATCTCGGACCTTCTGTCCAAACTCTGTCCAACACCACCTGCTTCTGAAACTCTCAGGTTTACATTTTTGGTCCTTCCTTATTAGGGTAAAAATCAATCGCACGTTCGTCACACGGACGCTACCCTGCGCGTATAGAAGACGACCGACACACACTGACGTTTTATTTATTTCATTTGAAACTCGCAGCTGATGTGATCATTACGAAGCACTTTGGTTTGGTTTTGACCCTAGATTTGCGAGCTGCCTCCATTTCTTTCCCTCCTTTACTATAGGCTAAATCATTACTATTAATAGACTCCTTAAAGTATTAAAGCTGTATAGATGTGGCAAATTTTCCACCATGGACAGAATATTCCAGCAGACACTCGTGAACTGACAGCGAGGTTTTTTGGTATATCCTTATGAACACTAAGCTGCAGCACATCGCTATTTCACCAAGGACTTGACATGATCTTAGCCATAGTAGCATCCAATGGGTTTTCTCAGACCTAGTGACGTGAAGCGAATTCTGACCGTACAATTTCCAAGAAATGCTCAAATTCCTGGAGTGACATTAATGGAGTTGACATTTTTAAAGGGGGATTTCATGGGCCGCAACAGTTTTAAATGCAAGACGGTTGTGCGAAGTCATGCAGAGTCTGCATTGCTCTCTGATCCAGTGGATCAGCTCGTCATCACGCTGAACGATGTGGCTCAACAGTATGGAACTTGTATTTATCTGCTCGCCCATGACCGCAACGTTCAATGCGTAATGTGATTAGCATCCTTTTCCAGGAGTTTAGATGCCACGATACTATTGTCATGCCTCTGGCACGCAAGTGGAATTTTTCTGATTGTCCGTGAACCTTTTCCTTCCTGGTTTTGTACGTTGACTCCCTGCAGATTCTCCTGCGAAAGAATAGCGCCTTCACACACGTCTGGAGTCATGCACTATTTGTGAAGCAGTACCCACGTTCATTTTCCACTTTTATTTGTGTTTTTTTTTTTTTGTTTTTTTTTTTTTGCAAGGGTGGAATGCAGTTCAGTTGGTCTTGCTCCCACCGTCAACTTTTTAGATTAAATGTTGATGAGTGGTCTCTCTTGAAGTTACCGAGCGTGTGCTGAATGTTTCTGTAGAGTAGTGATCCAAGAGATCTGTTGGCATGCCAAGCCTCCACATTCTCAGCAGTGCTTCAGATCTGCTTGAAACTCTGAGCCAAGTATCTGCCATTTACAATCTACAATTGGAGTTCCACATCCTCGAATCGTGTTTCGGAAGCAATTCTGAATGGGAAGCGAGAGTGGCTTCGTAGGAAACTATTCAGTACGTTCAAAAACCTCACCGAATTTAATTTGAAATATACGGAAATGAGATTTTGCAGTTAATGCAGTTATTTTATGATTCAACTGGATGGAGTTATTGGTCTAAACGTCTTCCATCAACGTCTTGATCCGTTATCACTTTGGATAACATTTTGCCATCGGTTGGCGTCTCACGGGTCCAACAGACTACAGTGTTGGGTTTCTGATTAACGTGAAAATGAATGTCGCTGCAAAATGGCGAGTGAGAAAAGCAGCTCTTTGTATTTTTTATTTATTTATTTATATAAAAGAGATGACCGTGAAACCTGATTTCTGTCTCTTATGTTTGAGAAAAGAGCACCAATTCTAGCATGTGCATCTTGAATCTCTAGCTAAATAAAGAGGAGTGTTTAGACCTGATTTCAGACCTTACATGCTGCCAGATGTGGTTTCTGAAACCGGAACACTCTTGGGAAGAAGTGTTGTGATTATTGTAATCACAAAATTCATGCATTATTCACACCTGCTTTCCTTGTTTAAGCTGTTAAGATAAGTATCAAAGCCACTATTTCAATAACATTGCAGTGGCATTAATGGGTTACAGTCTTATCTCCAGGCCCATGATGTGCCACTATTTCTCAAACAGTAACTTCAACATGAGCTCCCTGTTGGTTTGGGACATAAGCAGTCATTACATTATGGCTGAATGAGGGCAGCCTGTCCAGTGTAGGTCCCTGGGATGTCACTTTCTCTCCCCCAACTCCTTAATTAATGGCCATACGAGCGCTTTTGTTGTCACTTATCTCTCGGCAGCACTAGGCACCGCTGAGAAGCTCAGGCCCTGTGGGGACCATCATTACACTCAATGTATTCCTGAAAAACTCTGGTGGATTTACAGGAAGCTCTGAGCTAAACAGCTCCACCCTGTCAAGACCGTTGCAACTGGGACATCATGAGCTAGAATTAATAAAACAAGATCTTCATGTACTAGATACAGCAACCATGCTGCACGTACTGAATATGCAAAGTGTATTTTTGTCACTTTTGTCTTTATAACCCCGACGGTGTTCCTGAGCCAATAAGGGACCGATTACTGACCCTGTTAGAGCGTCTGTGACGAACACACGTTTCACGGGGATGATTAGGCCGTTATGCTGTCCCACGTATGAGCCAATGAATGTAAAGTCCCAGAATCTGTAATAAATTCAGAAATGATATTGCTGTACAGGGCTGCCCTGGGGGGGGGGGGGGGGGGGGG
>JAQQZR010000015.1:17081091-17094616 GCA_030068235.1 Notoglanidium macrostoma | reverse complement strand
TTTTGCTGTTAAGGGGTGACCTATCCCCCCCCCCCCCCCCCCCTACAAGTGAGTGGTCATTTAGGCGAAAGGAAAGAAAACTTGAAAGCCCCGAAGAGGTCAATTTTTGGGGTCGAATTAAAATCTCCAAACTAAAATGGTGCCACTGCTGGTCATTGTGTCAGATTTGTGAAAGAGCTGGAATTTAATGGTTTGGTGGTACTCAAGTACACATGTAGTAATGAGCATATAATTGAGTTCATAGGAAGGGGGGCTTTGCGTAGGTTTATATCCAGGGCCCCAGGATTTACTACCCAGTCCCCGGAGCCAATCCAGGGGTCTTTGCTCTTATCTGCACGGAGCCGGTGTGGCTGCAGGCTTTCATTACAGCCAAATTGGAGGCACACTTGGTAGTTGACTGGAGACTAAGATGAACTGATAAAACAAGTGAAATCAGGTGTCGCTCCTGCTTCGTTGGATTGAAAGCCTGCAGCCACATCGGCTTATTCTGGATACGATTGAAGACTCTGAGCCAATCTATCGTCTCGCATACTTGGCTGGTTTCCACCTATCTTTATCTCAAGGTTGGCCTATAAAACACACAGCCATGTCTGTGTGGGTTAGTCAAACTCGTATAGACCAGCAACAGCATTGTGTAACTCGCGTCACTCTTCAGGTCCGTGCATCGTATCAGCACTGTAGACATTACAGATGATGTCATTAGACAGCTCCATTTTTTCGCCTCATTATGAATGCAAGTTTGGTTCAAGGTAGTGCTTGGCGAAGCGCTATTAAAATGATATATGGAGCACAATATAAGTACGGTTACAGTATGAGGCGCATCAATTTCAATGATTTTTTTTATTTTAAGAAATACATACATGAGTAGAATAAAACGTACCGTTTCCTAAAAAGCGCTCCAGAAATCTAATTTGTGACACCGTCTGGTCTCACATGGACACCCTCTAGGTTTGTACTTCCTCAAAACATTCTAAGTGCCATAGGGATCAAACTGAATGGAATGGCGTTCGTAAAGCCGTATATAATTTGACTGGCCTGCGTGAGATTTGATGTTTATGCATTGAATGACGCCAGATTCTTTACTTTGTGTCGGAGTATGTAGAGAAAAGTGGTTTTGTGCGGACGGGCCGTGGCTGGTCATGGGAAAGAATTGCGGAGACCTTATGAGCGTAAAACATCATGATCTGGTCCTGACAGCAGCCGCGGGATACCGCTGCCTCATAAAGCCGACTCCTCCTCATACGCTGCCCAGTCCATTAGACTTCTCGCCAAAACCTGGGTTGTGTGCTCGTATGTTGTTTTTCTTGCCCTTATGTGAAAGTGTCCCTGTGAATCGCCTAAATAAATTCTGTAACCGTGTGACCTCAGCTGTCCGAGATTCCACGCTGTTCTGGCTTTAGGGTCAGTATCTGCAGAATAGGGCCCTCCTTGGTGGGTCACTTTGTTAGAAAGGCCAGATGTACAGAGATAAGATGATTTCATGGGGCTGCTAGTAGGCTGGTTAAATCAGAAACGCTGTAGCAGAAGGATTTTACACACAAGCATTTAACTTGCATGGACAAGCCTGGTGCCATTTCCTACTGATTATAAATGGGTGCTCTGGACAAATGACCCTAATGAAAAATATATTATTCCTCTACTATCTGTTTATGCGGCCGTTTTGTACCCAGCCAAGCACCGATGAGGCTTACACACGAGCCTTTGGGACAAATTTGCCAGGACGTGTAATATTCTACACTTGTAGGAGTTCCGGTTTTCGAAAAGTGTTGCTGCATTTGTAAGGTCATAGCAAGGCTTAAAGCAAAAACAATAATATCCAGTTGCATCAGTGTGAAGCACAAAGCTAATAAGACGGAATGTGGCTAGTTCACACCAAAAATACTGATTTAATTGGACGATCTTATTTAAAATTTGAAAACAAACAAACTGTGGAATAACAGCTTAATTTTTATGAAAGCTCATTTTAGGTAACTACAAGCCGATGTTCTCATTAACGGTAGTTAGCTAGTCAGATAGCTGATAAAAGCTAGCTGTGGTTATTTCTTTATTTGCTGTCAAAGTTTGGCCCCATTTCTCCTTTTTGCTAGTTGCTTTTTGTCAGTTATGAGTTAATTTAGTTATTAATATAAGAGGCTAAGCTGACTTAAGCTATGCTAGCCATGTTAACTAGCATTACTCCAGCTAATGTATCTATTGCATGTTACCTAGCTAACATCTTAATCACTAGTTATCGTACCATTCATGTGGTAAATAAATATAAAAACAATAATTATAGGACTGCAAATATGCTTTATAAATTATGTAGCGCGCCTTTACAAAAGGTGAGCGTTTTGGCACTTTATTCCTTTCAGCCTGTGGTTTTTGCCCAGCTGGAGGCTTGTTGGATGTGTTTTGTCAAGCTTGGTCCATTCTTTTCTTTTTTTTTTGTTCCTTCTTTTGTTTAACCCCGTATGTTATGTTTAAGTAATGTCAATAAATAATATCGTCTGATATAAGTCATAGACGTTTTGTCCGAGGTCTTTGAAGATCATGAACAGAGAGGCTGGTTTCCCGCGTTTTTGTGTTTAGTTTGTGTGACTCAAATCTGTGTCCCTCAAGCTGAGGCGAAACAATGAAAGCTTTGTTCCTGGCCTCCAAGGCTTCACTTTGTTTACTGTGCACTTTTGTAAATGTTCAGGAATGTTCGACCAGGGCCTGCGGCGGAGGAAGTGGAGGATGTGGCCCACCACTGTATGAAAAGCATTGGTGTTTATCAATAAGTGTACTCAAGGAGGAGAAATGATTTCTACACACAATGCCGTTCCCTTTTGCTGAATTCGGTTTGCCTCACGGTGAGCCAAAGGGCTTTTTATAGCCTGTGTTATGTGTGACCTTGATTTATTCACTCCAGTCTTCTGAATCCACTACTTCCTGCTTTTCTATTTTGAATGGATGTGTAGTCGGGGTGGGAGGGAAAAATAATTACAGCAATATATTGCACCTGGATTCGATTTGATAGACGAATGAATGAAGAGTGCATTCACCAATTTGACTTCCTGACCTGTTTCAGAGCACCTCACGGTAGCCTGTGTGGCGTGAACACAAATGAACTTGGAAGTAAACGAACACTCTGGCCTTATACGGTTGCAGCTCATCCTCACAAAGCAGGACATAACATGGACCATAACAACATGCGAAACCGATTTACTGCCTGATAAGAAGCTGAAAGAGAACCATCTCGGAAAAATGTAAAAAAAAAATAAATAAAAATACATACAAATTGGGTGTAACCAAAAATAACCCCATTCTTCTGGTATTCTGTGGTTGCCATGGCGACGTGAATGATTTCTTTAACGTCCAACACATGGCTAGGTGTTAGGGTTAGAGCACAACTGACCCGTTTAAAACGAAATACAATTATCGTAATAAACGTGGCTCTTGATCTTCCCGAGCTTTTGCCCCTGGATCGTGTCTACCGAAGATGAGTCAATGAATAATGGTCAGAATATTTAGCGTTTTGAAATTCTGTGTAAAAATAGTAACACAAAACAACATGTAAGGCAGTTTGACATGAAGATAAGTTACAGTTGCATCACCCAAATTGATTTATTTTGTAATAATTATTATTATTATTTTTTTTTTAACAATGGTCATTTTTATCCACTTACAGTTACATTTAATGATGTTGAATGGGTGCGGATTTCCTGTTATCACTCAAGACAAAGCCCTCTGTCCCGAAAGCTTAAACGTACAGCTTTACTTTGGCTATACTGTAACAAAGCTCTGGTAGTGTATAAAACCGCTCTACGCAAAAACGGTATCAAACATTTTTGAATGTGTTTTGATTAGATAGTGTCATTCATACACGTCCCTGTAATTGAGCAGTTACTATAGAAACGACGGTGCCTGGAAGCTAATGAAGTGTTCCAATGCATGTCGTAGGAAGACGGGGGGGAAAAAAGAAATCGATCAATAGTTGACTCTTGACTTTCAATAGAGTTGACTTATTATGGCTGAAATATGTGAAGTAGAACATGCTTATTAGATGCAACATAGATGCGCTTTATAAATAATGCAAGCCATTTTTCATGTTCGTGTCAACGCACCATTCTCATTTCTGTTTATATGCGTATTTTCTTTAGCGCACTGTTGGTCCGCTGCTGTTCCCTGGGGTTCGGTGCAATCAGCTTCTCTATAATTCCTCTGCTTGAACAGCTCTTGTAGGTAATTTAAACAATAAAAAGTGCTTGTAAAGGGGAAAACCAGTTGTATTAAGAGCTGCTGATGTGTGTACTCGCAGAGCGTCGCATTTTTATTAGCCACTTTCGAATAAAGCGCACAAGCCATACGTGGTGTAGATCATTTAAAATGAAGCAAGGATCAAGACGCTGCACTGTCGTTTGGGTGAAAAGTGGAGGAGCGAGTATGCGATCTGTGCGAATAAGCCCCAGCCTTGACGTGACTCAGCACAAACACTGGAATGTTACAAGGAGCCTTCAATTTAAGAGGGACGTGATTTCATTACTTGGCATTATACCACAGCCTGGTTGACTCGTCTTCTCTGAAAGCAGCTCTGAGAGTAGCTCCGGCCACACGTGCACTCGTTCTAATATGCCGTACGGCGGACACACGCGCCGAAAAAACTTGTCGTCATTTAACATAGAATTGATGGCGACTCTTTCTGTAAGGAGATTCTTATTCAGCGTTTATGGAAGGAGTCTCCAGTGAGAGTAAGTTCTTCACAGGAAAGCGCTTTACAGTCTCTCATTAACATGACAAGGCTAAGAAAGATGGACGAGGAAACGATCTCCTATGACGAACTTTCGCAAGCGTCGAATGTAACTATAAACGGATAAAAAGTCCGTTCTTATTAATCACAGGATGTATTCAATGGGAAGTCGCTGCGTTATAACGATACTTGGACGCGTTTTAGGACAATAAATATTCATCTTTTCTTTACTGTGACGGCACTAATAGGAGAGCTTTTTCACAAACGGACGTCTGACTCTTTTAAAGCTCACCAAAACAGTACTGTGAAATCTTTCCCAGAATACATAAAGGTGGGAGTGCCGCCAAAAAACGGCGCACAAGCCCATCATCACAGGAACGGCCTGCATACACAGAGAACATCAAGCGAAGTTTTGTTATTGCGACTACTGCTGTCTAAAGCCGCGACTGTGAAAGGACGCATGGCAGAGGTGTGTTGACTTGCGTAGCACTGTTATGTAACCCCGCTTCTCGTCATCTCGGTTGGCTTACCAGGTCCATCCTCCCCCTTCTACCAAGTTGTTTTTCAGTGGCATTACTCTTCCATTAAGGGCCTTTCAAAGCACACCCACCTCAGCAAACACTACTTAATTAAGTGTATCACTTCCCTGGCAGGCACGATGCTCACAAGCTTCTGTGTCTTCCCTGAGTCTTGATTTATGCCGAGCCTCAAGGACAATCTGTTTCCCATGCGCTGCAGAACAGCTCCGCTGGCGCACGCCGCCGACAGCAGCTGCACGTTTGAGGAGCAGCGCTGCACTAAAACGCCGCCTTTTTCTAAAGCCAGATTCTTCTCCGGACAGCACTCATCAGAGCGCTATTCGTATAGAGAGTAATCCAGAAGCTTCACTACGGAGGGAGAACTTCCTCTCTGAGCTCAGATTCTGAACAATACGACGGTCCCCGTATCGTGACCGAATATCGTCACGATACGCTTATTCCCATCAGAATTCCATTAAAGCCGCTTTGTCGTAAGCGGTATACTCAGATTGGCATTCAAATGTCACGAAGTGCCATTTTGCTGGCTTGAGGTCTCCTCCACCGGGGAAACGTAAGCAGAAAAGGGTGTAGAAACATCATGTAAACATCGCGCTCCTGTTCAAGAGGTCGTATCGGGTTACGGCAAAATATCAGCTTCGTTTCCCTCTGTGATGTGGACAGGCCGGCAAAGGAGGTCAGGCCTACATTACAAGGCTTTTTGCACATTTTTGGGTTTTGTTTTGTTTTTTTTTGGCGCTCAGATGCTCCAACACCTAAAAAAATTTCTCTTCATCCACACCTGAAAATATGGTAAGTGCCAGACAATTATTCATTACACTTGGAATAAAATGAATGAATTTGCATCAGAGCTCCAATCCAGGGGCCCAGCCATGACATAAAAGCTTAGGATCCCTGTAAAAATGAATGGATAACACGCATTGACTATGCATGTAACAATGCATGAAATTCAAATTTGATGCAATACAGTGGTGTCTTGGTACGATACTTTTCCGATACGGTGAAAATAAGCATTGCCTGAATAACGTCGTTGATCGAAACGTTCAGCGTTGTAAAAGTGTTCCGTTGCGATCCGTCCATAAACATATACGGAGACGAAAGCTGTGCAGTACAGTGTAACAAAATTTAAACATGGCTCTATCTGGCCAAGTGTTCACTGTTGGGCAGGGTTGCCAGGTCTCTGAAACACGTACAAGTGTCGAGTACAATCTAAACAAAAAAAACGGCAGCACAAAAAGATCCGAAACTAGCCATGAAATTGGGGAATTGGAAAAGTGAGACAGTTGCTTCTTTTTTCAAGTCTTTGCATGGGAAAGTTGTTCATCATGAGCTGGCTGAAGAGTTCCTGTCAGACCCCCAGGCCGGCGAGCACCAGGTTGCTCTCGTTAAAAGGAACGTTAGCAGAAATGAAGCAGCTAAATGCTGTGAAATGGACCCACCAGTTGCGAGATTGGAAGATGAGTGGAGACACAATTGCAAGCATATCTGAGGATTTTCAGCAATGAACAACAAATGCGTTACCTCTGCTGCTTCACTCCGTGTTCGCTTCATCTCCCGCCAGACCTGAATGCCTATGTGTTTACACTCCACTTGTCATCATCAGCTGCTGCGTTCCTTTGTGTCAGGACCGAGCAGCTTGGAATGCTGGTAAAGAAGTTGAAGATAACGTTCACTCTTTCACAGTACAGCAGTTCCAGATGTTTTCCATAGTGGTATATAACGGGCCACAGAACGCACAGGGAACCGATATGTATCCAGTATATTGCGAGATATTTGAGTTTAATCTGCTGAAATTGCATGACCGGCTGCCTCGCAGTGTAAAAGGATCAGTCAGCAGAGTGAATAATCAGTGTTTACTCTCTGTCAGGATTTTATTAGCAGCCATTCTCGAGTGGGTGAAGTAAGCTCTGCCAATTGAGGCACAAATGCAGGACGAGAAACCTAAGAATCATATACGGCATTCCAGTGCGTGACCACAACCAGTTGTGGTTTGTAAAAACGTCACTTTTAATAGTCGGCAGATTAGTTATCAAAATACTGAGGAAATATTCCCCCTAAGTGCCTTTGTTTGGTAGAACTGATGTCCTGAATTAAATAGGCCACGTCCTAGAGAGGGTCATATTTTCAGCCTGTTCACCCCTTCCCTCTTAAACCAACCTATTTTATTGTCAGACATTCTTCTTATTGTTATTCTTAATTATGGTCACCTGATTACCTTTCCTTCAAAACCTGAACTGTGATTGATGGGATTCATCACACACATTGTATCTGGAGTGGAGCGGAAGCTTCAGGCCCGTCACCAACAACACAAAGTGCGAAGATGGCTTCTCGTAGAGGGAAAATAACACTGCTCTGAGGAGCCTGTTGTCTGAAAGCCGAATAATCATTTGGAGAAAAACGCAGTAGGAAATAAGGGGAGCATTCTTAAGGGAAATAAGACTCAATTTTGATTCTAAAAGGCGAGGATCCTTCCTGTTAGTGAAGCAAACATGGCTAGAATAAAGGTATAAGATGATGGAGTAGCAAGAATATAAGCAAGAACGGTTTTCTGGGTCTTTCTAAACACATTTGCACAGTCACAGACGTAAGATGAACTGCTTGGTAAAACAAAATTGGTTGCTTGTTGTTGTTTGCGTAATTACGCCAGAGTTCAGGGCTTAATTTGGTTTCACCTGCTGTTCCAAGTAATCACAATTTTTCATTGGGAATGAGGCCGGTCAAATTGTCCTGGTGGTATTTATAAAAATAATAATAAGCCGCACGTATTTGTCCATAAGGATAAGTATGGAGGCGAGCTTGGCTTGCGTTTGCTCTGTGCACAACTTGAGGTCAATGATGACATGGTTTGCCGAAGTTGGTGTGGAAGAACTCGAGGGGCCTGCACAGAGCCCTGATCTCCCAACCCTATTGAGCTAGCTTTCTCACCCAGCTAATGCTCTTGTGGCTGGATGGGTAGGTTCCCACAGCCATGTTCCAAAATCCAGTGGAACTCCTTCCCAGAAGAGCGACGGTTATTGCAACAGCAAACGGAGGACTAAATCTGGAATGGGATGTTCAACGAGCACGTGAGCGTGAAGGTCAGGTGTCCACGAACCTTTGGGCTTACAATGTATATTTCCTGAAGTTGTAAAGCATGTAATATATCCTGCCACATCCAATCACAGTCCAGTGGACCCTCACTTCCTGTTACCGGCCTCTCTGTAGATGCATGCTGCTGATCATTATTCACACTCCTGCCAAACAGCAAACAGGGACGGGGCAAAGACAGTGCAATGACGGGTATGAATTCTGAGGTTTTTGCAGCTGAATAGCGTCTCGCCACTAATTAGTTCTAGATGCTCCTAGAGCCAGTGTCCCAAATCCCCAAGAATGGCTGGTTAGCTAATTAGATTAGATGAATTAATGAATATCTGGGGTTCCTATGGTGCAACGGTTAACTGGCTTGAAAGGTCCTGCCAAGCATCTAAAGATCTGCTCGAGAAAGCCGATAATGACCCTGGCTAGTGAACAAACCCCGCGCCCTTAACAGTATAATGTTAACGAGGCTCTGATTTTGCACGGATTTATTTAAACCATAGCTTGATGTTCGCATCTTCTTTGAAGCTAAAGTCTGGACCTGCAACATCGTACAATCGATATCCTCCTTAAAATTTGGGCATATGCAAATATCCATCACGGCTAATTAGGATTCCATCCACTATCAGTGTAAAGTCAGCATAACGTTTGCCCTTCAGAATCCTGGAACCAAGGGCATCTTGCCAGCAATTAATTAGACAAGCAGAGGTCTACAGAGAACCACTTTTATTTTTATTTTTTTTTAAGCGCCATACTTGAGGCTGAACTGAACCGAGGTGAATTTCTTATGCGTCACTTCCCCAGAACTCCCCACCCTGCAAAATGTTACCAAGGCTGCTGTTACTTTCCAGTTCCCCCCCATCCCTAAACAGCCCGATGCATGTCAGCACATGTGGGTTATGCTGCAGAAGAAACCGATCCGTTACCTTTCTTGGCTGGATGTAATCAGTGTTTCGAACATTTTCACTCTTGATGCACTTTCCAATTGAAGGTAAGTAACAGAAGAACGGTCTCGCTGGGCCGCTACCAGGTGGGGCAATTGTTATGCACGTAACAGTCTTCATCAATCATAGGACTGTTAAACAGAAGAGCTAAGCACAGTCAGCATTAAATAAACAAAACCAAAAGCGCCAAACGGAGCATTGTCATGCTCCCTTGTGTGCTTTTGGCAGTGATTCAACAAAACAGAGCTTCAAGTTATAGACACAAAAAAAAAAAGACTCATAAACCTAATCATTGTGTCTTGTAAAAAAAAATGAAAAGTGAGATTTATGGAACCGTAACCCGCTGATAAAGGTGCCGGGTTCTCTTACTGTCCTCCAAGGCCTTACTCCTGGTCTAAGGTCAGATAAAACGGACACGTTTGGAACGAGGCCTCGTACCACGTTAGCGTCAACACCGCTCATGCTCAGGAGCGACCGCTAATGTCCATTTCCATCTGTATACTAGAAACTCCGTGGCCTTGTTTTACATTAAACATGATTGAAGCCCTGAGGAGGTTAAAAGTTTCTCCTCTGTTTTAAAGTGCTGATTCTCAACCTTCGGTATTATTGAGGTGCTGGGCTGGCAGTCAGACAAGCCATTTTCTCCTAGCCGGGGTCATTGTGCTCTCAAAGGCTCAGTCCTTAAGTGTGTACTCATGACGAAGAAAGCAAAAACTGGCGATCAAGCAGAATTGAACTGATGGAGATTTAGTGGACAGTGTAGTATTCCTGAGTTCGCAATGAAGTTTCAAAAACAAGCCAAGCTGACCGCATGGAAAGGATTAGAGTACTCGGTCATGTGGACTTTCACTAATTACGCCATACTCGGAGGATTTAATGAGGATATGTGGATGCCGGTGACGATAAATGGTGTTAAAGGGACTGATGTGTACTGATTTCTGTTGTGAGGTTTGTCTCTAGATTATCAGTGTCGATACATATGCAGGGATGGCCAAATCATAAATCCATTAGCTACCTCGCTGGACAAGTGGGAACTCTAATATCCTGCGCAGTGCCGCGTTTTGGTTGCCCGGAAACTGACTAGGCTTTGAAATGGCATCAAATTGGTCCAGTTATCTACCTAAATGCATTCATACAGACACAAACAAGTATATCAGTTTGACTCCTCTATATTCATTATTCATTTCCGAGAAGGTCTGTGCTAGTACATTTATGTTCGTTGTCGAAATGTGGTGTTGTCTCTTTCAGATTGCACATAGAAGGATCTGAGTGTTTGTTTCTTTGTGACCGTTTCACGTAGCACTTCTGTGGTTTGGTCAGCTGCTAGACAGATCTCTGGTCGGTGGTGGAAGGTTGAGTCTCTGTTCAAGGTAGAGCGACGGATTTGTCCATTTCGGACGTTATGAGTTTAGAACACGAACCCTCTGCTGTAGCACTGATGTAATCCCCCAAAGCTTGGGCAAGGCAAGCACGTAGCTTGTGAATACCTCGAATCATATGACACAGCTTAGCATGTCTGTGAAACTTATTTGCTTTGAAGGCCAAATGAGATGATGATGCTGCCGAGTCCTGGCAAGGTTTTAGGCATGCATACAGAACCGGCTGATGGGAGAGGCGATTAGGAGAGGGTTCTTGATAACGGCCCAGCTTTGTGAGGCGTGAAATGGGCCTCTTAGCCAGACTCTGGAGCAGAACTAGCAGACTGCTAGCTGGGAGGAAGATGACGGTAACCTCGGTTAACGCTCTCCTACGTCTGCTACTTCCGAGCCATGTTAAATTGCACGGGCATTTTATTTAACTTTTTATTCCTCTGCATATTTTGACTTGTTTGGGTCGTGGGAGTGAAATCACACTCTCGGATCACACCGTGCTTTTTGGTGAATTCACACTTCTGTTCAGAAAGGCGAGCATGCGCCTCTGTGGTACACCGACCACTGTACATACGTACATCTCCACCAATGTTCGTACTATAGAGGGCAACTGATTGGAAGATCGCGAGTTCAAATCCTAGCACCACCCAGCTGCCAACGTCGAGTTCTTGCGCAAAAACCCTTAACCGTTAAAGTCAGTTCCGTGTCGCTTTGGATAAGCGTCATAATCAGGGAATATTCCAGACTTTTCCACAGGTTTTTTCTCAGCATCAGAAACTCCGTGTCTCCATAACAAGTCCAGCAAGCCAGTATTGGTCCTGTTACTGATGCTCTGCGTTGGCCTGGGATGACCCTGCGCAAACCGCTCCATGGTTATTACTCTTACACCGTGTGTAACGAAATTACACATCGAACTGGCGGTTAAACCTGCAGACATGAGGCTGAGAATGTCTCTCACAGGTATGCTGAAAAAGGGAAATCTGTAATTCACTCCCCTCTGCCTGTTTGATTACTCAGTTATTTTGGTGTCAGCCCGCGGACAGCTCCCTGATACCGTGTCCCTCAGGTAACGGTTGAACAGACACCGTCTGAGTGAAGACTCAAACAGATAGGGACATGCTAGCTGTCAGAGCTGTCACAGAGTCACTCCTGCAATCAGAACTGAGAGGAGAAAGTATTAGTTTGGGGTGGGGTGGCGGGTGGGGGGGGGGAGGCTCATATGTTGTTCTGAGGAGAATTAGCAGTGAGGTCAGCACCGTTTCCCCGCATGCCTCAGGACGCAGACCGCACTGGCACATACGATGAGCGAATCAAATTAAGCGAGACACACACATGGTGTCTCATTAACACAGTTCCAATCCTTTTTTTCTTTCACTTCATCTCTGCTCTCGCGTCGGGGTCCGTTTCCTGCTGATCCGTTTAGTTTTCAGCCCGTAGTGCGGCACGGCCACCTGGGTGCGCATGTGTGTATGATGTATGACGGCAGGCGGAGAGCTTCGCAAGCTCTTTCCGCTCTCGCTGGCAGGAATGAACGATGACGCGCCCTTCTTATAGGCTGACCGTTTGAGATTCAACACCCATGATGCACGTCCCATGGGGCCGGCGACAGCCGCAGTGGCTGTTTACTTGCAAAGATTACTTGCAGTGAAGTACTAACCCTAAACCGGGCAGTCTGTATGTGCATTTGACGTTACATGCGTGTAAGGAGCGAGGTTTAGCGCTAACGACTGCGAGCATGCAAGTCCAGGCAGTGTGTTTAGCTTTTTAATCGTGCTGCTTGAGTTTGAAAGTTATTTTTGTGACCGTAAAATCATCCGAGTGTGATTATTGAACAAGGAAGAAGGATTTGAGACTGCGTAAAAGTTGCTCGGTATTCATGACCAACGGCTCTGGTTGTTTGGGGCGGGGGGAACACATGCAAGCTGTTTCCGTCCGTATAGCGCCTATATGTATTGTTTTATGTTACTAACGACAATAAAAGGCACTATTGGGGAATAACTGCACAAGAAATACTGGGTTTACCCGCCTCAGTCATTCATTCAGATTGGCCTCAATCTCTGTTCCGATTGAGGTGTATACATGATTTTTATTCCACTTGGCCTATCAGTAGAATATTAGCCGATGATCAGACTGTATGTAAGTGTAGCTAAATAATGAGGATGAGTCCATGGATGTTCGGTCCAGCAGTGAGTCCACGTCCACCCACTGAGAACTAGACCTTGAAACACGGCCACATGCTGTCCAGGAGTTGTGTGATGCCCTTGATGGGAACATCCTATCTTAGTGGACGTGCCTCTTGCACTTGCTATAAACAGCACATTGGCCTTGGTTTTAATCCATGTGTTAAATCTGATTTTAGTGCCGGTTGCTGCTCTCTCGCTCTCTCTCTCTCGCTCTCTCTCTCGCGCTCTCTCTCTCTCGCTCTCTCTCTCGCGCTCTCGCTCTCTCGCTCTCGCTCTCTCTCTCTCTCTCGCTCGCTTGCTCTCTCTGAGCTCAACTGTCCGCAGGGCCTGGTTCAGAAACAAATGTCTGTGTCCGTCTGCCCTTCCTTTCAAATAATTAGCACTCGCACCACAAGCAACAGCACGGTAGCTGCTTTCGTACTGAAAATCATTTCGGCTCTGTTTTTGGCTGCTTGCTGGGTAAACATGATATTTAACAGCAGAAAGAAGTGTGTGCGCGCGCGCTGTTGTGATTCGGCTGGAGGTGTCTCGCTGTAACAGATTAGTAGTACTTGTTATTTTATGACCAATGCTTTGAGTTTCTTTCTGTTTCTTAATTATTTTTTGTAGATGTTTTTAAAAAAAAAAAAAAAAAAAAAAAAAAAAAATCATTGAATTACATGGTGTATATTATATAAGCGGTCAATCTGAAAGCCGACATCTAAACCAC